>CM074284.1:322500-340000 GCA_037194245.1 Opsariichthys bidens
GGTTGAGTGAGTGTGACTGCGAGTGAGTGTGACTGTGAGTGAGTGTGTTTGAGTGAGTGTGTTTGAGTGAGTGTGAGTGTGAGAGTGAGTGTGTGAGTGTGAGTGAGTGTGACTGTGTGTTTGAGTGAGTGTGAGTGAGTGTTTGAGTGAGTGTGACTGACTGTGAGTGAGTGTGACTGTGAGTGAGTGTGACTGTGAGTGAGTGTGACTGAGTGAGTGTGAGTGAGTGTGACTGTGTGTTTGAGTGAGTGTGAGTGAGTGTGACTGTGAGTGAGTGTGACTGTGAGTGAGTGTGACTGTGAGTGAGTGTGACTGAGTGAGTGTGACTGTGTGAGTGAGTGTGACTGTGTTTGAGTGAGTGTGACTGTGAGTGAGTGTGACTGTGAGTGAGTGTGAGTGACTGAGTGAGTGTGAGTGAGTGAGAGTGAGTGTGACTGTGAGTGAGTGTGACTGTGAATGAGTGTGACTGAGTGAGTGTGACTGTGAGTGAGTGTGACTGTGAGTGAGTGTGACTGTGAGTGAGTGTGACTGTGAGTGAGTGTGACTGTGAGTGAGTGTGACTGAGTGAGTGTGACTGAGTGAGTGTGAGTGAGTGTGACTGTGTTTGAGTGAGTGTGACTGTGAGTGAGTGTGACTGTGAGTGAGTGTGAGTGACTGAGTGAGTGTGAGTGAGTGAGAGTGAGTGTGACTGTGAGTGAGTGTGACTGTGAGTAAGTGTGACTGAGTGAGTGTGACTGTGAGTGAGTGTGACTGAGTGAGTGTGACTGAGTGAGTGTGAGTGAGTGTGACTGTGTGTTTGAGTGAGTGTGACTGTGAGTGAGTGTGACTGTGAGTGTGAGTGAGTGTGACTGAGTGAGTGTGAGTGTGTTTGAGTGAGTGTGACAGTGAGTGAGTTTGAGTGAGTGTGACAGTGAGTGAGTGTGACTGTGAGTGAGTGTGACTGAGTGAGTGTGACTGTGAGTGAGTGTGACTGTGAGTGAGTGTGACTGTGAGTGAGTGTGACTGAGTGAGTGTGAGTGTGTTTGAGTGAGTGTGACTGTGAGTGAGTTTGAGTGAGAGTGACTGTGAGTGAGTGTGTTTGAGTGAGTGTGACTGTGAGTGAGTGTGACTGAGTGAGTGTGAGTGTGTTTCAGTGAGTGTGAGAGTGACTGAGTGAGTGTGTTTGAGTGAGTGTGTTTGAGTCAGTGTGAGTGTGAGTGAGAGTGTTTGAGTGAGTGTGAGTGTGAGAGTGAGTGTTTGAGTGAGTGTGACTGTGATTGAGTGAGTGTGACTGAGTGAGTGTGAGTGAGTGTGTTTGAGTGAGTGTGACTGAGTTTGAGGGAGTGTGACAGTGAGTGTGAGTGAGTGTGTTTGAGTGAGTGTGACTGTGAGTGAGTTTGAGTGAGTGTGACAGTGAGTGAGTGTGAGTGAGTGTGTTTGAGTGAGTGTGACAGTGTGTGAGTGTGAGTGAGTGTGTTTGAGTGTGTTTGAGTGTGAGAGTGAGTGTTTGAGTGAGTGTGACTGAGTGAGTGTGACTGTGAGTGTGACTGTGAGTGAGAGAGTGTGTTTGAGTGAGTGTAACTGAGTTTGAGTGAGTGTGACTGAGTGAGTGTGACTGTGAGTGAGTGAGTGTGAGTGAGTGTGTTTGAGTGAGTGTGACTGTGAGTGAGTGTGTTTGAGTGAGTGTGACAGTGAGTGAGTTTGAGTGAGTGTGACTGAGTGAGTATTTTTGAGTGAGTGTTTTTGAGTGAGTGTGACTGAGTGAGTGTGAGTGTGTTTGAGTGAGTGTTTGAGTGAGTGTGTTTGAGTGAGTGTGACTGTGAGTGAGTGTGACTGAGTGAGTGTGTTTGACTGAGTGTGAGTGAGTGTGACTGTGAGTGAGTGTGAGTGTGTTTGAGTGAGTGTGACTGTGAGTGAGTGTGAGTGAGTGAGTGTGAGTGAGTGTGTTTGAGTGAGTGTGACAGTGAGTGAGTGTGAGTGAGTGTGTTTGAGTGAGTGCGACTGTGAGTGAGTGTTTGAGTGAGTGTGAGTGAGTGTGTTTGAGTGAGTGTGAGTGAGTGTGTTTGAGTGAGTGAGTGTGTTTGAGTGAGTGTGACTGAGTGACTGTGAGTGAGTGAGTGTGACAGTGAGTGAGTGTGTTTGAGTGAGTGTGACTGTGTGAGTGACAGTGAGTGTGTTTGAGTGAGTGTGACTGTGAGTGTGTTTGAGGGAGTGTGAGTGTGACAGTGAGTGTTTGAGTGAGAGTGAGTGTGTTTGTTTGAGTGAGTGTGACTGTGAGTGTGACTGTGAGTGTGTGACTGAGTGTGTTTGAGTGTGTTTGAGTGTGTTTGAGTGAGTGTGAGTGTGTTTGAGGGAGTGTGAGTGTGACAGTGAGTGTGACAGTGAGTGTGACAGTGAGTGTGACAGTGAGTGTGACAGTGAGTGTGACTGAGTGAGTGTGTGACTGAGTGTGTTTGAGTGAGTGTGAGTGTGTTTGAGGGAGTGTGAGTGTGACTGAGTGTGTGACTGTGAGTGTGTGACTGAGTGTGTTTGAGTGAGTGTGAGTGTGTTTGAGTGAGTGTGAGTGTGTTTGAGGGAGTTTGAGTGTGTTTGAGGGAGTGTGAGTGTGTTTGAGTGAGTGTGACTGTGAGTGTAACAGTGAGTGTGACTGTGAGTGAGTGTGAGTGACTGAGTGTGAGTGTGACAGTGAGTGTGACTGTGAGTGTGTTTGAGTGAGTGTGACTGAGTGAGTGTGTTTGAGTGACAGTGAGTGTGACAGTGAGTGTGACAGTGAGTGTGACAGTGAGTGTGACAGTGAGTGTGTTTGAGTGAGTGTGTTTGAGTGACAGTGAGTGTGACAGTGAGTGTGTTTGAGTGAGTGTGACAGTGAGTGTGACAGTGAGTGTGTTTGAGTGAGTGTGAGTGAGTGTGTTTGAGTGAGTGTGACTGAGTGAGTGTGAGTGTGACAGTGAGTGTGACAGTGAGTGTGACAGTGAGTGTGACAGTGAGTGTGACTGTGAGTGTGTTTGAATGAGTGTGTTTGAGTGAGTGTGTTTGAGTGAGTTTGACTGAGTGAGTGTGACAGTGAGTGTGACTGAGTGTGTTTGAGTGAGTGTGACTGTGAGTGTGTTTGTGTGAGTGTGACAGTGAGTGTGACTGTGAGTGAGTGTGTTTGAGTGAGAGTGAGTGTGAGTGAGTGTGTTTGAGTGAGTGTGACTGAGTGTGACAGTGAGTGTGACAGTGAGTGTGACAGTGAGTGTGAGTGTGTTTGAGTGAGTTTGAGTGAGTGTGAGTGAGTGTGTTTGAGTGAGTGTGACAGTGAGTGTGACAGTGAGTGTGACAGTGAATGTGACAGTGAGTGTGAGTTAGTGAGTGTGAGTGAGTGAGTGTGTTTGAGTGAGTGTGACTGAGTGAGTGTGACAGTGAGTGTGACAGTGAGTGTGACAGTGAGTGTGAGTGAGTGAGTGTGACAGTGAGTGTGACAGTGAGTGTGAGTGAGTGAGTGTGACAGTGAGTGTGAGTGAGTGAGTGTGAGTGAGTGAGTGTGTTTGAGTGAGTGTGACTGAGTGAGTGTGACAGTGAGTGTGACTAAGTGAGTGTGTTTGAGTGAGTGTGACAGTGAGTGTTACAGTGAGTGTTACAGTGAGTGTGACAGTGAGTGTGTTTGAGTGTGACTGTGAGTGTGTTTGAGGGAGTGTGAGTGTGACTGAGTGTGTTTGAGTGACTGTGAGTGTGTGTGTGTTTGCGCATGAGCACATGCATGCAGTCGTGTGTGATGATGCTTATGCTTTAAATGTTTTAAATGTCGTTAATTCACACGTTCTTCATCATGAGTGATTGACAGCAGTTCACAGTCGTCTGTTGATCAGATCGATCAGCGTCAGATTAAAGATCCGAGAGCACAGCAGAAATCCTGAACATCTGATCAGTGTCCGTTTGGACAGAGGAATTACACACTTCAAAACCGTTTACCTTTAACATGAATATTTCTCACACATTATCAATACAGTTAACTTGAGAACATATGAGTTTTAAAACTGTATTTAAATGTTTGTTTTTCAGAAAATGTGGATATTATATAAATTTTAAATGTAAAAATTTTTTCTAAAAATGGGAATATTCTAAACTCAGTATTTAAAAAAATAATAATTTTAATTCAAAAATTTTAAATAAAAAAAACTATTTATAAACTACATTTATTTCCACAAAATGTGAGTACAAGGTAATATTTTTTTTTTCTTAAAAATGTCAGTATTATAAACATGATTTTAAATCTTTATATATATATCACACACATATATTAATATTTTATATATATATATATATATATATAATTATATAAAATTATAAAATAAGTTTACGTAATAATTTCCCACAAAATATGAATATTATAAATGGTATTTTAAATATGTTTTTTACAATTTAAATGTAAACATTTCGATCATTCCAGCTGTTTAAACATTTGTTTTCCACACAATGTGAATATTATGAGCAGAATTTTAGTTCATTGTTTTGTGTGTTCGTTTACGGACGCTAAAACAGCTCCAGAGGTCGTGTGTTCGACTCCCAGAGAGAAAAGAAACTGAAAACACAAAAACTGACCAAACATCGCAGTCGTAATGGAAATCCCTCCAAACTGTCCATGTTCTGGAGTCGAAACGAAACTGCTCGAGTGTGTCAGTGTGTTGTGTTGCGTTGTGTTGCAGGGTTTGTTGTGGGTCAGTGCGGTCTGTATCAGACGATAGCGATGCTGCTGGTGGCGTATTTCATCATCAGCATGACGGTCCTGTCGGTGTGCGCCATCTCAACCAACGGAGCGCTGGACGCCGGAGGAGCGTACTGTATCCTCCAATCACACGCGAGCTTCAGCTTATGTGCCAACTCTGCTCCTGTTGCCCATTTCCTTAGCTATGTTGTTGTTTGTGTGTGTGTGTGTGTGTGTGTGTGTGTGTGTGTGTGTGCGCAGACATGATCAGTCGCGCTCTGGGTCCGGAGTTCGGAGGCAGCATCGGCATCATGTTCTTCCTGGCTAACGTGTGCGGCAGCGCCCTCTACGTGCTGGGACTGGTGGAGGCCGTTCTCACCACCTTCGGAGTGCCTGAAGGTATCAGCGTCTGCGTTGACACACGGAAGGATAGTTGGCACAATGCCAGCTGATATGGGTTCGAATCCCTTCGGATGAAAGCGCTCGTTCAATGCGAATGAAGTGGGATTTGGTGAAGCGTGAGGGGAAAACGGTCCCGTCCGTGTTTCTTCATTTCAGTTCTTTTTAAATCCTGCAGAAAAAGAGGAATTTCCCTCAAATGTCGTGCGTTAGTTTGAAACTGTTTTTGTGATATTTAAAAACTGTATTAGTATTTATTCATATTTTCAACTAGCTTTTATTTGAACGTTTTTGTTTTAATTTTACTGTGAGATTTAGTAATTTTGTTAAGTGCTTTTGTCATTTTTATTTATTTATTTGTAAGTATTTCTACATTTCAATTATTTATACACTGATTTAGTGTTTATTAATATTTTATTAGTTGTTATTAATAGGTAATAAATAAATAAATCTTGATTTAACTTAAAATAAAATGTATCTATTTATTATTATTATTAATAATATTTATTTGCAGCATCAATAGCTATAAATGGCTAATAAAAAATCTTTATATATATATATATATATATATATATATATATATAAATAAATAAAATTATTTATCTATTTGTTTATTTGCATATATTTATTATTATTGTTATTATTAATGTTGTCATTATTTATTTCCAGCATCAATGGTTATTAATGGCTACTAAAAGTTCTTTATTAAAATACAAATAAATGTATTTACTTATTATTTATTACGAGCATGAATTATTATTAATAGGTAATAAATAAAAAAGATCTTTATTAAAATAAAAAAGATGCATTTATTTATTTATTTGTTTATTGATTATTCTTATTTATTTTCAGCATTGATGGTTATTAACGGCTAACAAATAAAAACCCTTTAATAAATAATAAATAAATAAACGTGATCTTAACGTGTTTATTAAACGTGTCTCTCTCTGTCTCAGACGGCTCGTCTCTGTCCGTCTCGCGGTACGCCGTGTTGCCGGGCGGATACTGGTGGTCTCTGCTGTACGGCACGGTCATTCTGCTGCTGTGTTTGCTCGTGTGTCTGGTCGGAGCCCACATCTACGCTAAAGCCACCTTCATCATCTTCATCATCGTCATGGTGGTTTTGGGGACCATCTTCGTCAGTTTCTTCGCCGTGCCGTTTCGGACCGTCCAGCTGCCCGGCGCGTCAAACTCCTCCTTCGGCCCGACGAGCGCCAACTTCACCGGCTTCAAGTTAGACACGCTGATGGGAAACCTGCAAGGTGAGCGGACAAATGTGGGCGGGGCTTGATTGGATGGTGGTGGTTTGCTATTGGTGGATCTCATGTGAGTGACAGGTGGCCCCGCCCTCGTCATCAGAGCAGAGATGCTGATTCAGGATGATGAATTTAACACAGTCATAAATCATTTATAATGAACCGATTACACTAACAGGGAAACACACACTTCTGTAGAAGGAATGAGGAAACTTGATATGAATGATGTGCTTCATGATGAGCCGAGCGTTATTAAAATGCTTAAAATACTTTTTCAGAGACACTTCATCTCAGTACCTGCAAAAAATGAGACCGTCGATCTGTTTTCACCTTCATGTCGAGTGTATGATTGTGTGTTTAGCGGATTACGTCCTGGACTACACCACGAAAGTGATGATGTCCTTCGCGACGGTGTTTGCGGTGATGTTTAACGGCTGCACTGGGATCATGGCTGGATCAAACATGTCCGGTGAGTGCCGAGTTTCTGGATTATTGCGGGAACGAATCTGTGATTCTTCCGCGTTTGGCTGATGATCTTCACGTTTGAAGAAGTGAAGTAGACTCGACCTCGACACCATCAGACGTCAGCAACTCTTTCAGACTTGAAAGAGGAAATAAACTCTGTCGTCTGATGACGTTCTGCGCTCGCATTCACACACTGCGTCAGACCGTACTTCATGTGAACACACACGCGTGACCCGCGGTGATGAGTTTTCAGTGAAGTGTGTGTGTGTGTTTGTCAGGTGATCTGAAGAACCCGAGCTACTCCATTCCTCGAGGAACCATCACTGCCGTCATCTTCACCTTCATCATCTACATCCTGCTGAGTGTGCTGATCTCCTGCACATGTGACCGGTAACACACTCTCTAACACACACACTCTCACACACACACACTCACACACACACACACACACACACTCACACTAACACACTCTCACTCACACTAACACACACTCTCACACACACACACACACTCACACACACACTCTCTCACACTCAAACACTCACACACACACACACACACACACACTCTCTCGCTCTCTCACTTGACTGCCAAAAATCCCAAAGTATGATATATTCACATACAAACAACTATTTTACGTAATAATATTTCACAAATTTCACAACTTTTGACCATCAGTGTATAAATGATGAAAGTGAATCTGGTGCAACTGGAGTTTTTGGCATCTGAAAGTGGATGTGAAAGCTGGATGTGTGTGTGTGTGTGTGTGTGTGAACAGAAGTTGAGTGAGGTCACATGACATTCCTGGCATTTCCAGCAGAAAGAATTCAGATTAAATTCAATTGAACAGAATTCAGTTTGACAGCATGACAATTTTTGTTTTTTACTGTTTTTTTTTTTATTTAATGGGGGTGTTTTACAGTAAACGTGTGCAGCGAGTGTGTGTCTGTCTGTCTGTCTGTCTGTGTGTGTGTGTGTGTGTGTGTGTGTGTGTAAGTGTGTTTGAGTACCTCATGACGCCTGGATCACGTGAACTCACATGATGAGAGAGAGACACTGAGAGAGAGACTGAGAGAGACAGAGAGAGACTGAGACTTTTGACTTTATAATATCTTTATTTCTAAACAATATTAGACAAAACGTCAAAATCTAATCAGAACACAGCAGTTAAAAAAGAGGGTAAAAATTGAAAAAAGAAAACAAGAGAAAAAAAGAAAAATATGCGCACCTCTTAAGAAAAATAAATAAATAAATAAATAAATAAATTAATAAATAAATACACATCCATCACTTTAAACATTAATTTGTAAACAACCATCAGGGTCAATTTCACAAACACACCGATTTATGCACCATTTAAGACTGAAAGTTTCCAAGTCATCAACTAGCTTGTAATAGGCATACTCGATATTGATACGAGATTTCAGTAATCCCCTAAAAACCGAGATAACATCAGTTGATCCTGTGCCAAGTAATTTCCTTTTGCGCGACACCCAAATTGCCATTTTTGCCTGGCCGAACAAAAGGTTTATTAAAACGTGAACTAACATACTGCCCCTTTTGTACTTGGGACAATAGATAAAACACATAGGCGTAAAAACTTCCCCAAAGACTGACAGTACTCTTCTAATAGATACAACAGCGGTTGGAGTCTCGAACAATTAAGAAACAAGTGAAAAATTGTTTCTTGCAGCCCACAAAAAGAACACTCTTCTCCTACTAGTGGATCGAGGTGTGCTCTGTGTCTGTTTGTAGCTATTATACCATGCACTATCCTCCATTGAAGGTCTCCAGACCTTTTCTCAATAGGAGGTTTGTACAGGGTCCTCCAGCAGCCTTTAGGGGAGACGCCCATTCCAAAAAACTCTTGCCACTTGGACTCCTTCACGTTTTCAAGAGTGTGAAAATGTGTCGCCTTAACACACAACACATAAAAAGCCTTCTTTCCCACGTCACCAAAAGGGCTCAGTTCAGGGGTTCTAAAAGAGAGCAATTTGCCCTCCGTTTCCTGCCATTCTCCAGTATCAAACAGGAGAGCCGTCTCTGGGAAGGGAGGACTGTCCACATCAGATGTTTCCAAAGAGAGTCTAAAATCCGATGGTAAAGACTCACGTATTTGAGTTAACAGCTTCTCTGCCACTCGAACTGACCTCATGCCCAGTTTTAGGGCTAAAGTTTCCGCAGATATCCATCCTCTCTCAGTAATTAGATGCCCAACTTTAGTGATCTTAGCAGACCACAAGGCTTTGATGAGGGATTCTGACCTAAGTATATCTAGGTCCAAGGTAGAATTAAAAAGCAGTGGTTCTTCCCTTAACCAAAGTCTCTGTGCACTATTAAAATCTCTGGAAATCTTGAAAAGTGACCATGCTCTTAACAATGTCCTGTAGAAAGGCGTTATTCCAGTCAGATTCAACTTGTTAGTGTCCATGAGAAACAGGTGACGGTCTAACCCCACATTACCAGCTCTCCTCAGAAGGGCACAGGCTACTTCAGCCCAGGATACCTCCTCCCCGTATAGAAGTCTCTGAGCAGTCTGAAGCCTGAAGCCTTTAATTCTGGAATTAATGTCAACAAGTCCTTGTCCTCCTTCCTGAATAGGCAGGTAGAGTACAGGTGCCTTTAGCCAGTGCTGTCCCGACCAGAAAAAGTCTACCAGCTGCTGTTGAATTTTCCTCACCAACTCTTCAGGAGGCTCTAAAATCATCATTTTGTGCCAGAGAGATGAGGCTACCAGATTATTGCAGATTAGAACTCTCCCCCTATAGGACAGCTGGGGTAGCAACCATTTCCAGCGAGACAACTTCGCACACACTTTCTCCACTAGCCCCACCCAGTTTTGTCTCCTATAGTCTCTTGTGCCTAAAAACACCCCTAGATATTTAAAACCCGTATTACCCCACTTCAAACCACCTGGAAGTAAAGGACCTTGGTCAAGCTGACCACACCATAGAGCATTGCTTTTCCCCCAATTTACCTTGGCTGAGGAGGCTTTGCCATAACACAGCAAAGCCTCTTCTAGGAGAAGGACATCATTTTGGTTTCTGATTAAAACTGTGACATCGTCAGCATAAGCTGAAAGCTTAATAGGTTCTTGAACTTCTAGTTCATTAACCCTTAAACCCGTTAGTTGCCTTCTAAACTTGCACAGCAGAGGCTCTATAACTAAGCTGTAAAGTTGACCAGACAGGGGGCAACCTTGTCTAATACCTCTGTTAACTTTAACAGGGACACTAAGGCCACCAGCAATTTTTATCATACAAGTAGCATCATTGTACAACAGTCTAATCATAGAAATAAACTTGTCTCCAAAACCAAAAGCCTTAATAGTTTCAAAAAGAAAAGCATGGTCAACACGATCAAAAGCCTTTTCTTGATCTAATGATAAAAAACCCAGGTTAATGTTGTTATTAAAAGCAAAATCAAAAATGTCCCGTACTAAATGTAAATTGTCTAAAATACATCTCTCTTTTACACAGTAAGACTGGTCTTTATGAATGATTGCATGCAATACATTATTTAATCTGTTCGCCAAACATTTTGACAAAATTTTATAATCAAAACACAAAATTGCAATGGGCCTCCAATTTTTTAAGAGGGTTAAATCCCCTTTTTTGGGTAATAGTGTTAGAACAGCCCTCTGACAACTTAAAGGAAGAGACTTTTCATCAATACATTTCTTGAGTACCTCAAAGTAGTCAGGTCCTATTAAAGACCAAAACTTCTTATAAAATTCGGCAGATAGGCCATCCAGCCCTGGTACCTTCCCTGAAGAAAGACCCTTTACAGCAGCAGTGACTTCCTCAAATGTTAAATCAGTCTCCAAGAGTTTTTTTTGTTTTTGAAGTTAAAGCAGGGAGGTCCTGTAACAGTTCATCCTTAGATTGTTCATCCATGGCTTCAGCAGCAAAGAGATCAGAATAAAAATCAACAGCAAGTCTGCGCATTGTCACAGGATCTGAAATTTCTTGTCCAACATTGTCTTTTAAACAGTGCATTTGCTTTTCCTGTCCTGCTTTACGCTCCAAGTTAAAAAAGAAAGAGGTTGGCCCATCCATGTCCTTTATGTTCAAAAAACGGTTCTTTACAAGAGCCCCTTTAACTTTTTCATTTAAGATGGAGCTGAGCTGGTTCTTTTTTTTCAGTCCAAGATTCATGCAATTGTCCTGCATCATTTACAAACATACGTTTTTCAATATCAAGGATTTCCTTTTCCAGCAGCTCTACTGTATTTTTTAAAACCAGGGAGGAAAGGCCTTTGTACTGTTGGCAATAAGTCTTTATGTGCACTTTGCCGATTTCCCACCATTGAGTAATACTTTCATACAGGCACTTCTCACTTTTCCAAGTTTCCCAAAAATATTTAAAATTTTTCACAAAAACATTTATCTTCCAACAGTTTATTATTAAAATGCCAGTAGTAACTCGTATGGGTTCTATTCGCCAATACACAGTCAACAGTGATATATTTGTGATCAGAAAGAGACGCAGGAAAAATAGCAGCATTGGACACTCTATTTCTCATGTTTTGTGATGTATAAAACCTATCCAAACGTGCTCCAAAAATCCTATCATTGCTAATTTTCACCCAAGTATACTGCTTTATTAAGGGATTATTCTCCCTCCATACATCTGCCAAATTAAAACTTTTTTTGACTCTAGTCAGATACGAAGATGACTGCATATGAGGCTCGTCACCATTTCTGTCTTGTGTGAAATCTAGGGTGCAATTCCAGTCTCCACCTAATATGATAAACTCACCAGTTTGCTGCAGTTTTAAAAACTGCTCTAGTTTCACAAAGAGCTGTAATCTGTCTGTTCCAGTATTAGGAGCGTAGATGTTGATAAACAAAAAAGATAAATTATTAATTTCAGCTCTGACAGCCATCAACCTCCCAGGTTCTAGTTCATTTTTCATCAGAATTTTAACATTTACATTAGGAGAGAAAAGTACAGCTACACCGGCACTAAAGTTAGTTCCATGACTAAGCACTGTCTCTCCTTTCCACCATAATCCCCAGTCAACTTCATTATCAAAATTGCTGTGAGTCTCTTGTAAAAAGACAACACTCGGGTTCTTTAGTCTTATGAAGTCTAACAATAAACCTCTTTTTTTTTCATCCCTTAATCCATTTATGTTTAAGGACCCCACCCTCAAGACTTCCATTAGAGGGAGATAGAGAAAGAGAAAACAGTAAAGACAGAAACAGGAAGATTTATCCATCCTAATTATTTGGTCTTTCCCCTTGCTTTAACTGGTTTCCTTCCAGATCTAATAGCAGTTAGATGCTTTTTGAGGCGAAACCGCTTTTGTTGCGAAAGCTCATCGTAACTATTCATTCTTCTAACCATCATAACAGAGGAGACAAACTTTTCCACATCTGGAAAATAATCGCAAACCTCAACACCAGCTCTACCTTTAGTTTTGTCAAGAAATGAGTTGATTTGCTCAAGAGTGTAAAAATCATCAACCACTTTTGAAACATCAGACCATTGCTCATCATCTCTTAAACTATCATCAGTGCACTGTGACAACCCATCCATCTCATCAGCCATATTCTCCTCTGAGACACCTGCCTGCCCTGTAACATCCTCACGCACATCTTCAACATCACCTTGAGCATTATTCTGATCATTATCGTCACACTCCCTCACATCATTATGTATTACAGTAGGCCTACTACAATCAGCTTCCCCAACACCGCCAGAAGTATCAATATTTTCACTCACCTCCTGCTGCTCAATCACATCATCTGTAGCTCTTTCAGCCTGCTGCTCTGGCCCCTGTGCCTCTGTGTTACTCGTTTCCTCACGGGATGTAGATGCGCGTTGTTCCTCCTTATGCGGGCATGTGAGGCGTTTATGGCCCACGTCACCGCATTCAAAACATCGCATACTATCAGTACTGGCGTAAACCATAAACGAACTCTCTTCGTGAGTGACGCGGAAAGAGACATCTAAAGTCCGGTCAGGGGAGTTTAGAAACATAAAGACCTGCCGTCTGAAAGAAAGGACGTGTTTTAGTGCGGCATTTTTACATCGCAAAGGAACCGCTTTAACAGGACTTGCTCTCTTGCCGAACCTCTGTAGTTCTTTTAAAATGGCCTCATTACATATAAACGGTGGGACATTAGAGATAGTGACTTTAGTTGCTGGTGCAGAAAGCGGGGTTACCGGAATATATGTTTCTTTCACCCATACGCCGCTCACAGTCAAAACATTGACCAGTGCCTCTGATTTTAAAAATACGACTACGGCTTTATTCATCCTTGAAGCCGCAACGATGTTCTCAAAAACCAATCTTTTCACCAAAGACTAGGAGCATGTCTTCTACGGACACCGCGGGGTCCGGTACACACCTGCACCCATTACGGAGTGACAGAGTGGCAGGCGTTAGCACGTTAGTGCTCGCCATGCTGGCGACGCTGAGCCGCGCGTACGCGACAAAACCACTCTTTCTTGTCCAGATATTTTTAACAAGGGAAGTTAGGTAGGTAAAAGTAAAGAAAAGGTAAAGGGGGAAACAAACAAAACTCTCCGCAAAACGCGGTGCGCTCAGCTCCGTCTCACACTCCCAACATGCACTCCGAGAGAGAGACTGAGAGAGACAGAGAGAGAGAGAGAGAGAGAGAGACTGAGAGAGAGAGAGAGACTGAGAGAGAGAGAGGGAGAGCGAGAGAGAGACTGAGAGAGACTGAGAGAGACAGAGAGAGACAGAGAGAAAGAGACAGAGAGAGAGAGACTGAGAGAGAGCGAGAGAGAGACTGAGAGAGACTGAGAGAGACAGAGAGAGAGAGACAGAGAGAGAGAGAGAGGAGAGAGACAGAGAGAGAGAGAGAGAGAGAGAGAGAGAGAGAGAGACAGAGAGAGAGAGAGAGAGAGACTGAGAGAGAGCGAGAGAGAGACTGAGAGAAAGAGACAGAGAGAGAGAGACTGAGAGAGAGAGAGAGAGAGAGACAGAGAGAGAGAGAGAGAGACTGAGAGAGAGCGAGAGAGAGACTGAGAGAGACTGAGAGAGCGAGACAGAGAGAGAGAGAGACAGAGAGAGAGAGAGAGAGAGGAGAGAGAGAGAGACAGAGAGAGAGAGACAGAGAGAGAGACAGAGAGAGAGAGAGACAGAGAGAGAGAGAGAGAGAGAGAGAGAGAGAGAGAGAGAGAGACAGAGAGAGAGAGAGAGAGAGAGACAGAGAGAGAGAGAGAGAGAGATGGGTCAGGGTTTGATTAGAGGAATTCAATTATATCAGTGTGAGAGATTAAAAATACAAATTTTTTGATTATTATTAAAGCCATCGATCAGCTTCTCATCACTGTCACTCAAAACGCTGATCGCCATGGAGACCCTCTCTGCCCATTACCATGACAACAGAGGCGGGTGGCTGTACATTAAAGATTAATTCACCCAATCAAGTGTAAATCAGACAGATTTTGAGGCGAGTGCAGTGCTCTGAGCGGCCAGCAGGTGTCAGTCCGACACCGAGTCCAGCTGAGGCTCTCAGTCTGAAGAATCACTGCAAAAATATTGAGAAATATTCAACAGTTATAAAGGTCTGGAGAAATCAAATGGATCCGGATGTTTTGAAACAAACGAGATGAAAGCGTACCGTAACGTTTTAAAGCTTCCTCCCCGCATTTATTGAAGTTAAATGACTGGATCTGCGACCTCCTGACGTCAGAAACTCACAACTTGTTGCTCCTTTCACAAGTCAAAGCCGATTTCAATCAATAACCAATCAGAACCAAGCTCATTTGCATATGGAATGACACGCAGCATGAGTCTTAAAGGTACAGTAGCACAAACAAGTGTCGGTGTGAGGTCACGGTTTCAAAGATTCGTCACGACGATGACGGGAAACGAATCCCCGGTTGGAAAGAAGTGATCGTGAACGGAAACGTGTGTGTGTGTCTCAGGACCGTCAGTTCGTTAATTCATGAATGCTTCAGTGTTTAATTGCATTAGTTTAAATCTGTCATTCGTGTTGTGCGCTGTGAGAGCGAGACGCCTCACAAACATCCATCACAGAAATGAAAGACAGACGGGAATTAGCAGAAATGGGAGTGTGTGAGAGAAACTAACCAAAGCTGCATTTATTTGAGCAAAAATACAGTAAAAATATTACTGAGTCGTTCCTGTCCACTCAATCTGAGGCTCAAATGTTTGATTTTATTAGAATTTCTTCTGTATAAAGACGAACACAAATAGTGCAGAAAGTCAGAATCTTCAGTGTCACAGATGAATATTTACTGTAATCCACTGTTGTAGAGGATCAACATGACTTTATAAAGATGGAGCGTCATTATTTTATTTTCACACGGATCCGTTAGTCAAATCTGTTGACTTTATCCATCTTTGTTTCGTCATATGCCGACGGCGACCGTTCAAAACTGGGAAAAAGCCCTTCTTGTGTTTTCTTCCTCAAGTTGTCGTTCCTGTAACTCCAGAAGAGTGAAAGACGTCTCAATATCCCGTTAGATGCTGTTTCTTAACACACTTTCCTCTCGGGATCTTCATCTTAAAGGCCCTCGACGGTTCGATAATCCTGGAGCTGGAAGTGAATCTGGTTTCCCTCGACGGAAACAATGGAACTCGACGCCTGTCATTTTTCTGACGTTCACACGACTGTAATTCAGGAAGTGTTGAAGATATCTGAAAGTCATTTTAGGTTCTCGTTCTGATGATCTTCATTTTTAAGGCTCTATAGGGTTCAGTCTCACAGATTTAAGGATGTCGATGTGGTGACGTGTGCTTTTCCCAGTTTTGAACGGTCGCCGTCGGCATATGACGAAACAAAGATGGATAAAGTCAACAGATTTGACTAACGGATCCGTGTGAAAATAAAATAATGACGCTCCATCTTTATAAAGTCATGTTGATCCTCTACAACAGTGGATTACAGTAAATATTCATCTGTGACACTGAAGATTCTGACTTTCATCACGGGGAAGTTTCTGATATTTAGTTTATTTGACATGGAATGATCAGTGTAATTTATTCCTGAATTTTCCGTCTTCAGTCACATGATCCTTCAGATTGTGACGATGTGAAGAAACATTGATGATTATGATCAGTGTTGAACTCGTGTGCGCTGAGGTTGCGAGTGTTAGAGCCGTTCCTCTCTCTCTCTGGCTCTCTTCAGGCCTACAGCTGAAGGTCACGACGCGCCGATGATGATGATGATGATGATGATGATTGATAAGCGACTACTGAACTGACCACAGCTCTGAATATATGATCACACATCAGATGAGACGAGGGGCCGCTGCTCTGAGATCAGGGATCAGCTCACTTGCGTAAAGTCAGCTGAATGAAAGCAGGCCTCTTTTCATAAATCTGGTCCGAATTCATCACGCGGACCGATAATCGGCGATCGATACGGCCGCAGCGACGCGCCGGTCTGTCGTTTGTTTGCAGCTGTCAGTATTTACATTCATTCGGCTCCTGTAACCAGAATTAATACCTAATAAAAGAGACGGGCCGCTCGCGCACGGATTGACAGTTTCTATTTTCTGCAGACTTGTTAACCTGCGAGAGATAGAGCGAGCGAGACGGACGCTCTTTTTAGTGGAATAATTGTGTGTTCAGATGTGCGGTCGCTCTGTATAAGACTTAATAGAGCTGCGATGAGGCTATTAAAAGCGCTCGAGCTGAAAGACGGCGTGAGAAGAGTTTCAACCAGAGACGAACGACACGTCACTCCATTGTTGTGTTTTTACTCGTATCTCTGACTTCTCTTTAGATTTTGTTTTTGGATTTACTTCTGTTCTCCGTCCGCATGTCCTCACGTTCCAAACCGTGTGTCTGTCTTTCCTCTGTGCAACACAAAATAGAAAGTGTCCGTAAACAGCAGCAACACTGAATGACGTTCTGATGTGTTCTATGGCAGATAAATGGTGGAGGAGATGGAGAAGAAAGTGTTGTTGGGTTTTTACTCCGCCATGTTCTCACAGACGCTCCGCTCCTTCTCTCTCCAGGATTCTCCTGCAGAACGATTACGGGTTTCTCCGGGACATTAACGTCTGGCATCCCTTCGTGACGGTCGGCGTTTATTCCTCCACGCTGTCCGCCGCCATGAGTAACCTGATCGGAGCGTCCCGCATCCTGTACGCTCTGGCGCGGGACGACCTGTTCGGTGAGTGAGCGCTCTCATCGACTCCTGGAAACTGTTCCTCTCCTTTATTTTCATCCCGTTCATCTCGCCACAACCTCTAATGAGCCTCATTTGCATAAACATGCAGCTTTGGCCTCTGAAAATCTGTTTGTAAACATCCCAGCGTAAATAAACAGTGAATCTATCGAAACTTTTGTGTTTTTTACGTAAGTACGGCTATATATTCATTAATATATAATATACTACGCATTAAAATATAATATATGACATATAATTTATAATAATAAAGTAATTTTTACTTTTGCAATATTTTATGTGTTATTAATGTTGCGTATTGTGTTTGTTGTGCTGCTTTAATTCATGCTGATTTTGTTTGAATTAAAATGTGTGTGAGTGTGTGAGTGTGAGTGCAAGTGAGTGCGTGTGAGTGAGAGAGTGAGAGTGTGAGTGTGTGAGTGCAAATGAGTGCGTGTGAGTGAGAGAGTGAGTGTGTGTGAGTGAGTGTGAGTGTGAGTGTGAGTGAGTGAGTGTGTGTGAGTGAGTGTGAGTGCAAATGAGTGCGTGTGAGTGAGAGAGTGAGTGTGTGTGAGTGAGTGTGAGTGTGAGTGTGA
>CM074284.1:347500-380000 GCA_037194245.1 Opsariichthys bidens
GGAGGGAAATAAATGCACAGATTCACTATCAGGATCTACTGAGAGAAATGGATTCACATCTGGTTTTGTGAACATCTGTGGAGTCCAGCGCGCCAAACCGGGCTTTCATGTGTTCCCGATCCAGACTTCTCTCTGGAAGATCATCAGTTGTTCTGTAATGAGAAGATCCTGGAGTGTTTCTATCACAAACTCTGAGATCTGAACGTGACGTGTTTGTTGAGAGCGTGATCTTCACTCCGGCGGTCTGGAGTTGAATTGCAGATGATGCGGTTGGAGTTTTGGCTGCGTTCCTCTCTAAGTCGACGCAGATGATTCTCAGTCCAAGAGATTCGGTGTGTCCAGAATTAATGAGATGAAACTTTGGAGAAAAAATGAAATCGAGGGAAAGAAAACAAACTGACAGATGCTCATCAATCAAAATTAAGAGAGGAGAAAAGCAGAGAAGAAAGAGAAAACCGTCATTTGGTGCTTTAAGCTTTAAGATTGTCTGTTAGTCGTCGTTTGAGAATCGGCCTAAAGTCTGGTCCACATCCTCATCTGGCCACAAAAACCCATAAATGTTCCGTTTATGGGTTAGAAAATACTGAACAAGACACTTTCAGTAAGGTTTCATTTGTGAACGTGAACTCACAGTGAACTTCAGCATCATCAGCTCAAGGCTGTTGACATCAATGCATCAAAAATGAACTGATCATTGTTAGTTAATGCATAAACTAATGTTAACGAATCACGCCTTGTTGAAAAGAGTATCATGGACAATAATAGTTTTTGGGAAACAAACTTAGTGAATTTTACTAAAAGTTTACAAAAAAATTCATACTCAGAAAAGTTCACTTAAACTCATAAATATTGTTTTTTTATACATGATTTAACGCCAACACCCCCCCCAATAAATAAATATATATATATAATTTCCCAGATCGCGGGGTTAAAACAATCCGTTCGCTCACGGGGTTAAAACAATCCGTTCGCTCGCGGGGTTAAAACGATCCGATCGCTTACGGGGTTAAAACAATCCGTTCGCTTCTGGGGTTAAAACGATCCGTTCGCTTACGGGGTTAAAACAATCCGTTCGCTCACGGGGTTAAAACAATCCGTTCGCGCATGGGGTTAAAACAATCTGTTCACTCACGGGGTTAAAACAATCCATTCGCTCGCGGGTTAAAACAATCAGTTCGCTCGCGGGGTTAAAACAATCTGTTCGCACATGGGATAAAAACAATCCTTTCGCTCACGGGGTTAAAACAATCTGTTCGCTCACGGGGTTAAAACAATCCTTTCGCTTATGGGGTTAAAACAATCCTTTCGCTCACGGGGTTAAAACAATCCTTTCGCTCACGGGGTTAAAACAATCTGTTCGCTCACGGGGTTAAAACAATCCTTTCGCTCGCGGGTTAAAACAATCCTTTCGCTCACGGGGTTAAAACAATCTGTTCGCGCATGGGGTTAAAACAATCTGTTCGCTCACGGGGTTAAAACAATCCATTCGCTCGCGGGTTAAAACAATCCTTTCGCTCACGGGGTTAAAACAATCTGTTCGCGCATGGGGTTAAAACAATCTGTTCGCTCACGGGGTTAAAACAATCCTTTCGCTCACGGGGTTAAAACAATCTGTTCACTCACGGGGTTAAAACAATCCATTCCCTCGCGGGTTAAAACAATCCGTTCGCTCGCGGGGTTAAAACAATCTGTTCGCACATGGGGTTAAAACAATCCTTTCGCTCGCAGGGTTAAAACAATCTGTTCGCTTATGGGGTTAAAACAATCCTTTCGCTCGCAGGGTTAAAACAATCTGTTCGCTTATGGGGTTAAAACAATCCTTTCGATCACGGGGTTAAAACAATCTGTTCGCTCGCAGGGTTAAAACAATCCTTTCGCTCACGGGGTTAAAACAATCCTTTCGATCACGGGGTTAAAACAATCCTTTCGCTCGCAGGGTTAAAACAATCTGTTCGCTTATGGGGTTAAAACAATCCTTTCGCTCACGGGGTTAAAACAATCCGTTCGCTCACGGGGTTAAAACAATCTGTTCGCTCACGGGGTTAAAACAATCCTTTCGATCACGGGGTTAAAACAATCATTTCGCTCGCAGGGTTAAAACAATCTGTTCGCTTATGGGGTTAAAACAATCCTTTCGCTCACGGGGTTAAAACAATCCGTTCGCTCACGGGGTTAAAACAATCTGTTCGCTCACGGGGATAAAACAATCTGTTCACTTATGGGGTTAAAACAATCTGTTCGCTGGGTATATATTAATGAAAAACTTTATCACGGTATAATCTAACACTGGAATGTACTGAATGTTTACTAAAAAAAATACATTGCACTTTGTAGAAAAAAGTTAATAACCAAGCCAAACTTATTTGATTAATATGCACGAAATTTAAGTTAATTTAATGTTTCTAATTTTAATAATTTTAGTAAATAAAGATGTTTCAGTTACACAGTTACGCTACAAAATGTTTTTCTAGCTTAGTATTTTTGTCTTGTTTTTCCTATAAAAAGATTCTTATATCAAGATGCATTTGCTTGAGAAGAAAAAACACTTAAGTGAGTTTGTTCTTAAAACAGGAACAAATATCTGCCAATGGAAATATAAACTTAATTCAAAAGAAAAACAGCATTATTTTTCTGACTCCATTAGCAGGTATTTGGTCTTGTTTTAATTTTAATCGAATTAAGATTCAATATCTTTGGTTATGTTTCTTCTCCATCTTGAATGTTTAGATATTTGTGCTGGAAAACAAGACAAAAATACTTAGAGAGTCCATTTTTGCGGTGCATCGTGTAAATTAATATATAGAAATGTTTTGTTTTTTTAGACTCAAATAATATCACTGAAACTTATTGCTTTAAGGTGAAGTTTTTCCTCAATTTTCAGTGTTTAATTCGTAGGGTGTGACAGTGAAATATTCTGCACATCTGCACAGAGATTCTGAACACGTCAGTAACAGAACAGATCTGGTTCGTTTGGTGTCAAACGCAGCGATCTGCTCTTCCTCACAGGCTCCAGCGCTGCCAGACGACGATCCTCAGGTGATCCGCACCTGTTGTTTTGTTTGTGCACATGATCAGCACAGCTGGACTGAGATCAGTGCGGAATCAAATCACAGAATGTTAAAGACATTTTCATGGCAGTTTGGGAATTTTTAGGCTAATTTGTGAATTTGTGCACAATTTGGTGTTTTTTGAGTCTCTTCTGCTCACTAAGACTGCGTTTATTTGATCAAAAAATACAGTATAAAAATGTGAATATGTGAATATATAGTACAGTGTAATTTATTCCTGAATTTTCACACGCACACTCATAAACACGCACACACACACACACACTCACACATGCGCACACACACACACACTCATAAACGCACTCTCGCACACACACACACTCATAAACGCGCACGCACGCACACACACACACACTCATAAACGCACTCTCGCACGCACACACACACTCATAAACGCACACTCACACACGCACACACACTCACACATGCACACACACACACATGCACACACACACTCATAAACGCACTCTCACACAAAATATGTAGTAGAGTGTAATTTATTCCTGAATTTTCACACGCACACTCATAAACACGCACATGCACACACACACTCATAAACACGCACATGCACACACACACTCATAAACACGCACATGCACACACACACTCACACATGCACACACACACTCACACACACATGCACACACTCATAAACGCACTCTCGCACACACACACTCACACATGCACACACACACACACACACATGCACACACACACTCATAAACGCACTCTCGCACGCGCACACGCACACACGCACACACACTCACACATGCACACATGCACACACACACACTCATAAACGCACTCTCGCACACACACTCGCGCACACACGCACACACTCACACATGCACACACACACACTCATAAACGCACTCTCGCACACACACGCACACACTCACACATGCGCACACACACACACACACACACACTCATAAACGCACTCTCGCACACACACACACACTCATGAACGCACTCTCGCACACACTCACACATGCACACACACACACTCATAAACGCACTCTCGCACACACACACACACGCACACAAACACACACTCATAAACGCACACTCACACAAAATATGTAGTACAGTGTAATTTATTCCTGAATTTTCACACGCACTCATAAACACGCACACACACACACACATGCACACACGCGCACACACACACACTCATAAACGCACTCTCGCACACACACGCACACACACTCATAAACGCACTCTCGCACACACACTCACGCACACACTCACACATGCACACACACACACTCATAAACGCACTCTCGCACACACACACACGCACACAAACACACACACACTCACACACACACACAAAATATGTAGTACAGGGTAATTTATTCCTGAATTTTCAGTCTTCAGTGTCACATGATCCTTCAGAAATCATTCTGGTATGATGATTTGATGCTCAAGAAATATGTATGATTAAATTTCCTATTTTTTGCGGAAACCGTTGCGTTTGTCAACGTTATAATTTTGACGATCCTTCCCACGCTGTAAACTCTCATATAGACAGCCTGACGGATTTGGCGCTTTTCCCTTGGAAAGTTGGTCAGCGTAATGAGTTTCATGTGTGGCGGAGCTCCTGTTATATTACACCTTCAGTCAGAAAATGAGTTGCTCCTCACGTTGTTAATTGGTTGATTGAAACGAGGAAAGCAATTAAACTGATTAATGGCCCCTTCAACTGATTCTACTGTCCTTCTCATCAGATGCTGATTGAAACGCACCTCCGCAGTGTGTGTGTGTGTGTGTGTGAGAGAGAGTGTGTGTGTGTGTGTGTGAGAGAGTGTGTGTGTTGCACGGGTCATTTTGGCAGCGGGAAATTTGCTTTTTGCTGACATGAGCAGGGTGACATCACTTTGAGTGCAGATCTGCTGGCTTTTAACATAATTGCTGCTGCTGCTCAGAGCGCCGCTGGAGGAGACGAGGAGGAGGAGAAAGAGAAATGGAAGTGAACGAGAAGAAAGACACAAACAGGGCGAAACAGACGCCAGTGAAATGGCAGATAAATGAAAAGAAAAGAGGAATCGAAAGGGGGAGTGTGAAAGAGACTGAGGGGAAAGCTGGAATGAGATTGTGTGTGTGTGAGAGCATCATGCAAAATCTTTCAAGAACGTATTCAGGTCGTATTTCAGGCCAAAATCAAAGGAAAGTAAGAAAAAATTACATTTTGCATGAGAAAATTAAGCCATTTGAATCCATCAAGTATCTCTGATATTTCTTTCAGAACGATTAATTACACATTCTTCATAAATTTTCATTGTTGTGAAAAATTACAACTGTAAAGTATTTCATATGAAGCAGCATGATGTGGACCGCAACATTGGCTCAACCAATAGTGTGTGTTTGGGGGTGGGGCTATCGGAAAGTTTTTGGGGATTAAAACTATCCAGCAGGTTAGGGAAACATTTGACACAACGGCGGGGTTAAAACAATCTGTTCGTTCGCTGGGTTAAAACAATCCATTCGCTCACTGGGTTAAAACAATCCCTTCGTTCGCTGGGTTAAAACAATCCGTTCGCTCGCTGGGTTAAAGCAATCTGTTCGCTCACGGGGTTAAAACAATCCGTTCATTCGCGGGGTTAAAACAATCTGTTCGCTGGGGTTAAAACAATCTGTTCGCTCACGGGGTTAAAACAATCCATTCGTTCGCTGGGTTAAAACAATCCGTTCGCTCGCTGGGTTAAAACAATCCGTTCGCTCGCTGGGTTAAAACAATCCGTTCGCTCGCTGGGTTAAAACAATCCGTTCGCTCGCTGGGTTAAAACAATCTGTTCGCTCACGGGGTTAAAACAATCCATTCGTTCGCTGGGTTTAAAACAATCCGTTCGCTCGCTGGGTTAAAACAATCCGTTCGCTCGCTGGGTTAAAACAATCCGTTCATTAGCGGGGTTAAAACAATCTGTTCGCTCACGGGGTTAAAACAATCCATTCGTTCGCTGGGTTAAAACAATCCGTTCGCTCGCTGGGTTAAAACAATCCGTTCATTAGCGGGGTTAAAACAATCTGTTCGCTGGGGTTAAAACAATCTGTTCGCTCACGGGGTTAAAACAATCCGTTCATTCGCGGGGTTAAAACAATCTGTTCGCTGGGGTTTAAAACAATCTGTTCGCTCACAGGGTTAAAACAATCTATTCGTTCGCTGGGTTAAAACTATCGGTTCGTTCGCGGGGTTAAACAATCCATTCGTTCGCTGGGTTAAAACAATCCGTTCGCTCGCTGGGTTAAAACAATCCGTTCGCTCGCTGGGTTAAAGCAATCTGTTCGCTCACGGGGTTAAAACAATCCGTTCATTCGCGGGGTTAAAACAATCTGTTCGCTGAAGTTAAAACAATCTGTTCGCTCACGGGGTTAAAACAATCCATTCGTTCGCTGGGTTAAAACAATCCGTTCGCTCGCTGGGTTAAAACAATCTGTTCGCTCACGGGGTTAAAACAATCCGTTCATTCGCGGGGTTAAAACAATCTGTTCGCTGGGGTTAAAACTATCGGTTCGCTCACGGGGTTAAAACAATCTATTCGCGGGGTTAAAACAATCTGTTCGCTCGCTGGGTTGAAACAATCCGTTCGCTCACGGGGTTAAAACAATCCCTTCGTTCGCTGGGTTAAAACAATCCGTTCGCTCGCTGGGTTAAAACAATCCGTTCGCTCGCTGGGTTAAAACAATCCGTTCATTAGCGGGGTTAAAACAATCTGTTTGCTGGGGTTAAAACAATCTGTTCGCTCACGGGGTTAAAACAATCCGTTCATTCGCGGGGTTAAAACAATCTGTTCGCTGGGGTTAAAACTATCGGTTCGTTCGCGGGGTTAAACAATCCATTCGTTCGCTGGGGTTAAAACAATCCGTTCGCTCGCTGGGTTAAAACAATCTGTTCGCTCACGGGGTTAAAACAATATGTTCGCTGGGGTTAATACAATCTGTTCGCTCACGGGGTTAAAACAATATGTTCGCTGGGGTTAAAACAATCTGTTCGCTCACGGGGTTAAAACAATCCGTTCGCTGGGTTAAAACTATCCGTTCGTTCGCAGGGTTAAAACTATCCGTTCGCAGGGTTAAAACTATCCGTTCACTGGGTTAAACAGCCCGATCGATGGGTTTGTCCATTTTTAACCCATCTTAGGTTGTTTTTAAGCCAGCATGTTTTTACAGTAATGAGTATTTAAGAAGAACGTGTTTAATTGAACACACACACACTGACCTCTATTAGAACCATTTAAACACACACTGACTTCTATAAATTAAACACACGCACACTGACCTCTCCACAAGATGAAAATCCATTAAAGACAAACTCTTAATTGCCGTTATAATGACTCTCTCACAAACACACATTTAAACCCACACAGACACAAATGCGCTCATTGTTATTTACACACGCAGCTGAACTTTGACCCGTTTCCTCCTCGAGCGACATCTCCAAACGACTTGAGCTGCTAATGAAGCTGAAACGTGAACAGACAGAGACGAGGTGCTTTTAGAGGCGTCAGCGCGTGTGTGTTCGTATTACTGATCAAACACACGCTGCGGTTCGCTTGTGTTTGCCTCCCATATTTGTGCAGTAGAAGAAAAGAAAATGTCTGGCAATATTTAATCTGGAATATTTCTGACTCGGGAGGAGAAGACGGTGAAGATGGCAAGAGTTGTTTACGTCTCTTTTTCTACTCTTGTTTTTCCTCCCTTTGTCTGTCTGTTTATTTCCAGAATAATGCAACAGCATCTGTGTGAATGAGAGAGATGTGAAGAGCTGCTCACCAAAACCCGTTTTTACAAGCATTCATTGAGTAATTTCAGCTGCGTTAGACTCTAATGGGCAAATTATACATCAATAACAGTTCAGTTCCTCTAATTAGTGCATTTACCACATCTGTGACGCTCAAGCAGTGATTTCTTAATGTTGTACACGTGTTCTCTAGAGTCACACCAAAACCCCCAAAACTCTGATATCTATATCTGATGATATCAGCAAAACTATTTGAAACACTATTTGAAATAGTTTTATATTTTTTTATTTATAAATTCTATATAAATATAATTATATTTAAAATAACATCTTAATTAATTATAACTATTTATAAATAAAATGTTTGTATACACTATATATATTTTTTTATATATATATATATATATATATATATATATACACAATATTTAATTTTTATTTATTTATAAATCATATATATATCATATACATATATATTTTATAATATTATATTTTATACTATTATGTAAAATTATAATTAAATTAATACAATATTAATGTCATTTTTATATTTAAAATATCTAAAAAAATTAAATTTTAATTGCAAATTATATACACAAATGCACAAAAAGGTAATTTTTATATTTTAAAATATTATATTTTATATTGTTATTATATTAATATGATATTTAATTCATATATTTTGTAATTCATATTTAAAATGCAATTTTTGTTGATTAAATAATATTAAATTTTACATTAAATATTGTTTATGAAAATAATGTTTTTTTCTTTCTTATTAAGTGAAAAGATGTTTATTTTTTACTTTGCTTGTTCTTGACCTGCTCCAGAAACATACCAGACTAATAGTTTTAAAATAGCAGGACATTTATTCTGAAAGGCTCATACTACCAAGAACTGCTGCAGTACTGATTACCAAACCGTCTGAGTTACCCAGAAAACATCCGAACGGACTCTGATCCGCACCGAACGCCTCTCTCTGTCTCTCCGCAGGCCGACGTTCAGGTACTTCACCTGGCACACGTGCGTTCTGGGAATCATCGGCTGCGCCGTGATGATGTTCCTGATCAACGCCATCTACGCGTCGGCCAGTATCGCCTTCATGCTGCTGCTGCTGCTGCTGATCCATTACCTGAGTCCCGTCAGCAGCTGGGGCTGCATCAGCCAGGCGCTCATCTTCCACCAGGTACTGCCTTCGTCCTCTGCGCCGCTGGACCCGTTCCAGAACAGAGCCCAGCCAAGAGATGTGTGCTCCCACTGGACTATTACACACACACACACACACACACAGGACTATTACAGCCACTTAACTTATTACAACCGCACACACACACTCTCTCACACACACACACACACACACACACAGTACTAGTGGTCCTGTAAACCAGATTTTTCTTTGTGTTTCCAGGTGCGTAAGTACCTGCTGATGCTGGACGTTCGTAAAGATCACGTGAAGTTCTGGAGGCCGCAGGTGCTGCTGATGGTGTCCAACCCCAGGTGCAGTGTGGGATTGATCACCTTCATCAACGACATCAAGAAGAGCGGCCTCTATGTGCTGGCGCACGTGCAGCTGGGAGATCTGGGTAAAACTCGTGTTGTTTAAACTCTAATGAGTGTGTGGATGATGACCTGCGGTCACTGACAGCACGACGCTGAAAACAACCCGAAAGAGTCTTTTAATAATCTGTACGGAAGCACTAACTCTCTGTCCGTCTCTCCAGACGTTCTCCCGTCTGATCCGCTGCAGTCTCAGTATGACTCCTGGTTGTCTCTGGTGGATCATTTGAATATTAAAGCATTTGTTAATCTCACGCTGGCAGACTCCATCAGACACGGAGTCCAACACCTGCTGTTCATCTCGGGACTCGGTGAGTGACGGACGCCCATCACCAACCCTCACCGCACCCGCAGTTATTATACATCAACCGCAGATATGGGAATATTTTCCTGGAATTTCAGGGAAAAATGTTTTTTTTTTTTCTTCAGTAAAATAAATATTTTCACAAATACATCTATAGATAAATATTAATATGAATATATAAATAAATAATGTATATTTGTTTTTATTTATTTATGTCTTTTTTATTAATGTTTTCTTATATATATTTTATTTATTAGTTTAATGATTAATTCATTCATTTATTTGTATTTGTAAAGTTTAACTATATTTATAAATGTTATATATTTATATTTTGCATTAAGCATAAATGCCATTAAATGTTTTATGATTCATTTGTGTGTATGCATGTGTGTACAGAATGTGTGTGTATTTTTATTTATATATATATATATATATATACATATTTAAAAAACTATATATATATATATAAAACTAATATATATATAAATAAATAAAAAAATATTTATTTATTTATATTATATATATATATATATATATTTAAAAAACTATATATATAAAAAACTATAAATAAATAAAAAATATATTTAAAAATATATAAAAAACTATATATATGTATGTGTATGTATGTTATTTATTTGTTTATTTGTTTGTATTTATCGACTTTGCCATCCACAGGTGGTATGAGACCCAATACTGTGGTTCTGGGTTTCTATGACGACACCCCGCCTCAGGACCAGCTCCTGGACTCCACCCTGTCGATGAGTAATGACAATTCCTCTCAAGTCGACGACCCAGAAGACCAGAACGACCCGCCTTTCCATTTCCCGCCGGTGCGCGGGGCGTGACTGTGGGCAGGGGCGGGGTTTGGAGCGGGAAGTCTCTCGGGCCTCAGGAGTACGTGTGTATCATCGCAGACGCGGTCAAGATGCTGAAGAATATCGCGTTAGCGCGATATTTCGATCAGTTTGATCGGACGCACGCTCTCCAGGGGCCCGTGTTCGTCGATGTTTGGCCGGTGAATCTCTTGCGCCCGGACAGCGCCGCGTACGTGGACACGTGCTCGCTGTTTCTGCTCCAGCTCGCCTGCATACTTAACATGACGAGGGCGTGGCAGAAAGCTAGACTCCGCCTCTTTCTCTGCGTGGAGGCGGGGCGAAGCCTCAAGGGGACGGAACAGAAACTCGGACACCTGCTGAAAGACCTCAGGATGAAGGCGGATATCTATACGGTTCCCTGGGATTCCCAAGCCGCGCTTCACTGGCAGCGGCAGACGCGATCGGAAAGAAACGAAAAGGAAGAGCCGGAGAGCGAGGAGGGCGGAGTCGAGGCCGACAATTTTTTCACGAATAGTTTCCAGAGCAACACCACACGCGTGTCGGACGAGTATTTACAAGCTGTCAACAAACTGATCCTGGACCAGCCGCTCGGCCCGCCCGCCGTGCGCTTCCTCTATTTGCCCCGCCCTCCCGCCGACACCAGCCGGTACCACGACTACCTGCGTCAGCTAGATCTGCTCACGCTCAACTTGGGTCCGACCCTGCTGATTCACGGGGTCACGCCGGTCATCACCACTGACCTTTGACCTTCGGTACGGTAACTTATCCGTGACAGGGGCGTCGAGTTCCTGAGATGATTCCGAGGATAAAACGACAAAAGATTCGAAACACTTTTCATTTTTCACGTTTTCTTTTTTGATTGTTTTGAGCACTTCACATGTTTACTTTAGAAGAGCGAGGAACGAGTTTCGCCTAATTGAACTTCTTCCGTCCCCTGCTCTTTTTCTTTCTTGGATTGTAACTGAATGGAACTAGTGGAATTCCAGGGATTCCAGAATGTTGCCGCTCAGAATTCGTGACATTCCGGTGCAATTCCTGAAAGTTTTTTCTGCTTACGCTAACAAACGCTGGAGTGATTTAGGATCTTTTTAGCCACTCCAAAACGACGAAGATGTAACAAGTGGAATTCCAGGGATTCCAGAATGTTTTACTATATTTTGAGCGCAGAAATCTCAACATTCCGATGCTATTCCTGAATATTTTTCCTTACGATGCCAACAAACAAATCATTCCCAAATCATTCCATGGAATGTTTTAGGATGTTTTTTGCCACTCCAGAAGTATTTTGAACTTTCTCACCAAAAGAACAAAGGTTGATTTAACAAGTGGAATTCCTGGAATTCCAGAATGTTGCTGCTTTGAGCTCAGATCTCTTGACATTCCGATGCTATTCCTGAATAATTTTCCTTTTGAGGCCAACAAACGCTGGAATGATTTGGGATGTTTTTAGCCACTCCAGAAGAATGTTATGTTTTCACTCCAAAACAATGAAGCCAAATGTAACTAGCGGAATTCCTGGAATTCCAGAAAGAGTTCAGAATACGTGACATTCCGGTGCTATTCCTGAATTTTTTTCTGGTGACACCAACAAAGACTGGAATGATTTGGGTTAGTGATGGAAGGATGTTTCTAGTAACGCCAGAAGAATTATACATTTTCACTCCTAAACAACACAGACGGATTTAACAAGTAGAATTCCAGAATGTTTTACTATATTTTGAGCGCAGAAATCTCAACATTCCGATGCTATTCCTGAATATTTTTCCTTACGATGCCAACAAACAAATCATTCCCAAATCATTCCATGGAATGTTTTAGGATGTTTTTTGCCACTCCAGAAGTATTTTGAACTTTCTCACCAAAAGAACAAAGGTTGATTTAACAAGTGGAATTCCTGGAATTCCAGAATGTTGCTGCTTTGAGCTCAGATCTCTTGACATTCCGATGCTATTCCTGAATAATTTTCCTTTTGATGCCAACAAACGCTGGAATGATTTGATTTACATTTTCACTCCAAAACAACACAGACGGATTTAACAAGTAGAATTCCTGGAATTCCAGGATGTTTTAAAAAGTTGCCACTTTGAGCACTTTTGATTCCTGAATATTTTTCATTATGAAATTCGTAACTAGTGGAATTCCAGAATGTTCCGAAATGTTGCCGCTCTGAAACCACAACACTTGACATTCCAGTGCTATTCCTGAACATTTTTCCTTATGATACCAACAAATGCTGGAATGTTTTAGGATGTTTTTAGGCACTCCAGAGGTATTTTGTATTTTCACTCCAAAACAACAAAGCCAAATGTAACAAGTGGAATTCCTGGAATTCCAGAATGTTGCCGCTCTGAAACCACAACACTTGACATTCCGGTGCTATTCCTAAATATTTTTCCTGATGACGGCAACAAAGACTGGAATGATTTGGAATGTTTTTAGCAACAACAGAAGAATTATATATTTTCACTCCAAAACAACAAAGATCGATGTAACCAGTGGAATCCCTGGAATTCCAGAATGGAGAGCTTTTTTGAGCTCAGATCTCTTGACATTCCGGTGCTATTCCTAAATATTTTTCCTGGTGACGGCAACAAACACTGGAATGATTTAGGATGTTACTAGCCACTCCAGAAGAATTCTATATTTTCAGCGCAGAACAGCAAAGGTGGATATAACAGGAGGAATTCCAGAATGTTTCACTACTTTGCAACTTTGAGCTCAGAAATCTCAACATTCCGGTGCTTTTCCTGCATATTTTTCCTTATGATGCCAACAAACACTGGAATGTTTTAGGATGCCTTTCGCCACTCCAGACGCGTTTTGCATTTTCACACCAAACAAGGAAGATTCGCGAGTGTATTTGTTTACTTGATGCGATGATTTTCTGGCGTAGACAGATCTGTTGCCTTCAGCGACAGTCAGCATCACTGTTTCACTGACACGAATCCAAAGTGCTTTGTGGTTTTTGTCCCGTGTGTTTGTCAGTGAAGAGGTCCACATGTGCCTTGAGTTACAACATCACAGCAGGAACGCACAAAACACCACAATATACCTCCAGATGCTTGTACGAAATCAGAGTCCATTTTGTGTTTGTGTTGTTTTTAATATAAAATCATTTTAAGAAATGTACAATTTAAGTATATAAAAATGAAATTGTTTAATAATTGAATAAAAGTAATGTTTGCTTAATGAGTGTTGTTGATTTGTTTGTGTTAGATTGAAGGTAGTTTGAGTTACAGCTACCAATTCAGCCCCCAAAAATGCATCTAAATATTATCTTTAATATCTCATTTTTGAAATGCATCATCAATTAAAATGCTGCCATTATAAATACTTTACAGTTTAAAGACTATAATATTACTAGTTCTACACGTCATCATCACGAGAATGTGAGCGGAAAATCGCTTCTGAAAATGTCAAATATTCCCAAAAATAAGCTTCATCCATTTATATTTTAAAAGATTTCACAGTGAATATATATAAGTGAATGAATGACCTTTTATTGAAGTTTGAGTGAAGATCTGGATGAGAGGGAAATGGGATGAATGAGGTGGAGTGGGTCTCTGGACCGCGTCCAGCGCGTGTGAGGAAATAAAGTGGGGTGACATCATATCCGCTCCTGCGGCAGCGGTCCGTCGGGTCAGGTCGTCTCTATCTCCATGACGATGGAAGCGGTTGTCATGGCGCTGCGGGTGCTGGGATGCCGTTTGCTCTGAGCACAAACGCACACATGCAGGTTTTACTGTTCGTTCTGTCCATGAGCTTCTGTTCAAATGAATGATACTTGATATATGATGTTTTGCATCTAATGCAAACGCAATATTTCAGAGAGGAAGTGTGTGTAGAACATATACAGTCTATAATTACAATGTAATTGTATGAGGATGTCATTTTAAAGTGGACGTGTTTTGCGGCGCTCTTGTGTGTCCTGTCATCTCTCTCTCTGTCAGAGCTCGTAATGAAGCCACAGTAATTTACTGTAATCACCTGAGGAAACAACAAAAGTTCTGGCCGTGTTTTGTTCTTTCACCCCATTATCACAGTTTCACACTCACCCTTGTTTCTCCTTTATTTCTCTCTCTGCTAATGTTCTGGAGGAGATAAGTGGAGCTCTGCTCTTCGTGTCTTTGGTCTGATAAGATTTCACACGCTGCTCTTAAAATGAATGACCTTCAGCTTCAGCTTGTGTTCCTGAAGGTCAAACTCACATATTCAGGCATTAATGTGAGTTTAAAATCACTTCAAGATCGGTCCAAACCGTGTGTGTGTGTGTGTGTGTGTGTGTTTGCTGCTCTTTATGTTCTTCAGTGTACAGTAGTTGTGTGAGGGTTGTTTTCTCATACTGTAAGTGTTGTTAGTCTGGTTTGTTATTTTTAGACCTGAAGCACTACATGTGTGAACGAAAACACTAGTTACACACGTTCAATTTCAGTATGACAGCCCTGTCGTTCTGTCTGTCATTCTGTCTGTCTGTCGTTCTGTCAGTCTGTCTGTCGTTCTGTCTGTCATTCTGTCTGTCTGTCGTTCTGTCTGTCATTCTGTCTGTCTGTCTATCTGTCGTTCTGTCTGTCTGTCTGTCATTCTGTCTGTCTGTCGTTCTGTCAGTCTGTCTGTCATTCTGTCTGTCTGTCGTTCTGTCAGTCTGTCTGTCGTTCTGTCTGTCTGTCATTCTGTCTGTCTGTCTATCTGTCGTTCTGTCTGTCTGTCATTCTGTCTGTCGTTCTGTCAGTCTGTCTGTCTGTCATTCTGTCTGTCTGTCTATCTGTCGTTCTGTCTGTCTGTCTGTCATTCTGTCTGTCGTTCTGTCAGTCTGTCTGTCGTTCTGTCTGTCTGTCTGTCATTCTGTCTGTCGTTCTGTCTGTCTATCTGTCTGTCAGTCTGTCTGTCGTTCTGTCTGTCTGTCTGTCATTCTGTCTGTCTGTCGTTATGTCAGTCTGTCTGTCTTTCTGTCGTTCTGTCTGTCGTTCTGTCTGTCGTTCTGTCTGTCGTTCTGTCTGTCTGTCTTTCTGTCGTTCTGTCTGTCGTTCTGTCATTCTGTCTGTCTGTCGTTCTGTCTGTCGTTCTGTCTGTCGTTCTGTCTGTCGTTCTGTCTGTCTGTCTGTCTGTCGTTCTGTCTATCTGTCTGTCAGTCTGTCTGTCGTTCTGTCTGTCATTCTGTCATTCTGTCTGTCTGTCTATCTGTCGTTCTGTCTGTCTGTCGTTCTGTCTGTCTGTCGTTCTGTCAGTCTGTCTGTCGTTCTGTCTGTCATTCTGTCTGTCTGTCTATCTGTCGTTCTGTCTGTCTGTCGTTCTGTCTGTCTGTCTGTCGTTCTGTCAGTCTGTCTGTCGTTCTGTCTGTCTGTCATTCTGTCTGTCGTTCTGTCTGTCTGTCTGTCGTTCTGTCTGTCGTTCTGTCTGTCATTCTGTCTGTCGTTCTGTCTGTCTATCTGTCTGTCATTCTGTCTGTCTGTCTGTCTGTCGTTCTGTCTATCTGTCTGTCAGTCTGTCTGTCGTTCTGTCTGTCATTCTGTCTATCTATCTATCTGTCTGTCTGTCTGTCGTTCTGTCTATCGTTCTATCTGTCGTTCTGTCTGTCTGTCGTTCTGTCTATCGTTCTGTTTGTCTATCTGTCGTTCTGTCTGTCTGTCTGTCGTTCTGTCTGTCTGTCTGTCTATCTGTAGTTCTGTCTCTCTGTCTGTCGTTCTGTCTGTCATTCTGTCTCTCTGTCTGTCGTTCTGTCTGTCTGTCTGTCTGTCGTTCTGTCTGTCTGTCTGTCTGTCTGTCGTTCTGTCTGTCTGTCTGTCGTTCTGTCTCTGTCTGTCTATCTGTAGTTCTGTCTGTCTGTCTGTCGTTCTGTCTGTCATTCTGTCTGTCTGTCGTTCTGTCTGTCGTTCTGTCTGTCTGTCGTTCTGTCTGTCTGTCGTTCTGTCTGTCTGTCTATCTGTCATTCTGTCTGTCTGTCGTTCTGTCTGTCTGTCGTTCTGTCTGTCTGTCTATCTGTCGTTCTGTCTGTCTGTCGTTCTGTCTGTCTGTCGTTCTGTCTTTCTCTGTCGTTCTGTCTGTCTGTCGTTCTGTCTGTCTGTCGTTCTGTCTGTCTGTCGTTCTGTCTGTCTGTCTGTTCTGTCTGTCTGTCGTTCTGTCTGTCTGTCTATCTGTCTGTCTGTCTGTCTGTCGTTCTGTCTGTCTATCTGTCGTTCTGTCTGTCTGTCGTTCTGTCTGTCTGTCGTTCTGTCTGTCTGTCATTCTATCTGTCGTTCTGTCTGTCTGCCTGTCTGTCATTCTGTCTGTCTGTCGTTCTGTCAGTCTGTCTGTCGTTCTGTCTGTCTGTCTGTCGTTCTGTCTGTCGTTCTGTCTGTCGTTCTGTCTGTCTGTCTGTCTGTCGTTCTGTCTATCTGTCTGTCAGTCTGTCTGTCGTTCTGTCTGTCATTCTGTCATTCTGTCTGTCTGTCTATCTGTCGTTCTGTCTGTCTGTCGTTCTGTCTGTCTGTCGTTCTGTCTGTCTGTCTATCTGTCGTTCTGTCTGTCTGTCGTTCAGTCTGTCTGTCGTTCTGTCTGTCATTCTGTCTGTCTGTCTATCTGTCGTTCTGTCTGTCTGTCGTTCTGTCTGTCTGTCTGTCATTCTGTCTGTCGTTCTGTCTGTCTATCTGTCGTTCTGTCTGTCTGTCGTTCAGTCTGTCTGTCGTTCTGTCTGTCATTCTGTCTGTCTGTCTATCTGTCGTTCTGTCTGTCTGTCGTTCTGTCTGTCTGTCTGTCATTCTGTCTGTCGTTCTGTCTGTCTGTCTGTCGTTCTGTCTGTCGTTCTGTCTGTCATTCTGTCTGTCGTTCTGTCTGTCTATCTGTCTGTCATTCTGTCTGTCTGTCTGTCTGTCGTTCTGTCTATCTGTCTGTCAGTCTGTCTGTCGTTCTGTCTGTCATTCTGTCTGTCTGTCTATCTGTCGTTCTGTCTGTCTGTCGTTCTGTCTGTCTGTCTATCTATCTATCTATCTATCTGTCTGTCTGTCTGTCTGTCGTTCTGTCTATCGTTCTATCTGTCGTTCTGTCTGTCTGTCGTTCTGTCTATCTTTCTGTTTGTCTATCTGTCGTTCTGTCTGTCTGTCGTTCTGTCTGTCTGTCTGTCTATCTGTAGTTCTGTCTCTCTGTCTGTCGTTCTGTCTGTCATTCTGTCTCTCTGTCTGTCGTTCTGTCTGTCTGTCTGTCTGTCGTTCTGTCTGTCTGTCTGTCTGTCTGTCGTTCTGTCTGTCTGTCTGTCGTTCTGTCTTTGTCTGTCTATCTGTAGTTCTGTCTGTCTGTCTGTCGTTCTGTCTGTCATTCTGTCTGTCTGTCGTTCTGTCTGTCGTTCTGTCTGTCTGTCTGTCTGTCGTTCTGTCTGTCTGTCGTTCTGTCTGTCTGTCTATCTGTCATTCTGTCTGTCTGTCGTTCTGTCTGTCTGTCGTTCTGTCTGTCTGTCGTTCTGTCTGTCTGTCGTTCTGTCTGTCTGTCTATCTGTCGTTCTGTCTGTCTGTCGTTCTGTCTGTCTGTCGTTCTGTCTGTCTCTGTCGTTCTGTCTGTCTGTCTGTCGTTCTGTCTGTCATTCTGTCTGTCTGTCGTTCTGTCTGTCGTTCTGTCTGTCTGTCTGTCTGTCGTTCTGTCTGTCTGTCGTTCTGTCTGTCTGTCTATCTGTCATTCTGTCTGTCTGTCGTTCTGTCTGTCTGTCGTTCTGTCTGTCTGTCGTTCTGTCTGTCTGTCGTTCTGTCTGTCTGTCTATCTGTCGTTCTGTCTGTCTGTCGTTCTGTCTGTCTGTCGTTCTGTCTGTCTCTGTCGTTCTGTCTGTCTGTCGTTCTGTCTGTCTGTCTGTCGTTCTGTCTGTCTGCCTGTCTGTCGTTCTGTCTGTCTGTCTGTCGTTCTGTCTGTCTGTCTGTCGTTCTGTCTGTCTGTCATTCTATCTGTCGTTCTGTCTGTCTGTCATTCTGTCTGTCTGTCATTCTGTCTGTTGTTCTGTCTGTCTGTCATTCTGTCTATCGTTCTGTCTGTCTGTCATTCTGTCTGTCGTTCTGTCTGTCTGTCATTCTATCTGTCGTTCTGTCTGTCTGCCTGTCTGTCGTTCTGTCTGTCTGTCATTCTGTCTGTCGTTCTGTCTATCGTTCTGTCTGTCTGTCGTTCTGTCTGTCGTTCTGTCTATCGTTCTGTCTGTCTGTCTGTTGTTCTGTCTGTCTGTCATTCTGTCTGTCTGTCATTCTGTCTATCGTTCTATCTGTCTGTCTGTCGTTTTGTCTGTCTGTCTGTCATTCTGTCTGTCGTTCTGTTTATTGTTCTGTCTGTCTGTTGTTCGTTCGTTCTTTCTTTCTATCTATCTATCTATCCATTTTTCATGTATGCACAGACTAGAAATCCTCTCTTTCTGTGTCTTATTTTCGTTGCTTTTTCTCTCTCTTGTTCTTTGGTTCTATTTTCTCTCTTTCAATCTCTAATGCACTGAAGTCTCCCCCCACCCTCACATTTTACCCCCTCTTTTTTCTTCCTTTCTCTCCTTTCGTCTTTATGTCTGTCTCTCTCTCCCTCCGTAATTACTGTCGCTCTCTGATAGGATTGTTTTTCTCAGGTGAGCGCGCCCAGTTCTCATCGCCGTGGGAACAGCTCGACACTAAATTATAACTTCTGCTCCATAACAGAGGCGAGCAAAAGAACCGCTGCGTTAAAAACAGAAAGAGAAGGAAGGAGAGGCAGAGAAAATGGCAGAATGAACATCTTAATTGTTTCTCTTTGTTTGTTTGTCGGTGTTGTGGGTAATTAGCACATTGTGAGAGAGGCGTGAATAAGTGCGCAAAACTCGTCAGGCGGAACGAAGCCGTGTTCACTCGCGGCGCTCAGTCCCTGCTGCTGTAAACACACACACACACACACACACACACTCACAGACACACTCTCTCTGCGTGTGTCTTTCCATTCAAAGTTATTCCTTCACTTAAGATTAAGGTGCACTTAAGAGGCAAATTACACTTTAAAGTCACATGAAATCATCATCGAGGATTGACTTTAGAGCTTGTTCCTGTTATGAACCATCAGAGCATGTTATTCTGTAGCAGTTTTGAGGTTTTGCACCTCATTCTGGAAGAAGTTTGCATTTCGACATGTGTGAGAATAACGCCGTTGTGCTGGTGAAGCTGTTCTTGTGTGAACACATCGTCTAAAGCTCAAAGCAAACCTGTAGAAAACGGTTCTGGTCCGAATGTGTTTGTCTGCTGACGGTGGGATCAGATGTGACGGAGGCCGTATTGATGGATTCAGCGGTGTGTCATTGAGACGGGAAACCCTGCAGTCAGAGAAATGAGTCTCCAAACACCAACTGCTTCAGATTCGCTGCTGTCTGGATGAGCATCTGTCCGTTTGCAGATGTTTCCTCCTTAAATACAGTTTCAGCATCTGCTGCATTCTGTTCATTTGTGTGAATATAAGCTGCAGATTTCTTAAACCCTCCAGTACACTCGATCCAGAGAGATTTACACAGCTCGATTCATATGGACTTGAATTAATTTGCTCATTTGTTGCTTAATGGGTTTCAGTTTTGAACCTTGACTTCAACATTTCTAAAATAACTCATTAAAATTACAAAAAAGTGCACATGCATTATCTCAGAATGTATATATATATGTACCGGAGGGTTTAAAGCAGAAACGGGCAGCTGGTAATTTAGTTAAATCACTTTAGTCACGTCACTTCTTCAGGATGAATGTGTTTTTGAGCTGTAAAGTGAAAGTCTCTATAGTTTTGTTCATGAGGTTTTTGTTTTTCTGACTAATTTGACTAGAGTTATTATGTGTCAAAACTGGACAAGCTTTGACATCAGCAGTAACAGTGTTTTCTCTGTCCTTTTAAAGTTTGCTCTTCTATCTGCATGAGATATTATATGGTCAGTTGCATTGAATTTTCTGCATTCAGCATCATTGTTTGCCGGCTGTCTGTGACATTTTTGTTGTTTGTTAAAGTAATAGTCTATGGAAATGGACGATATTCCACAAATGCTGTTGATGTCATTTGAACAAAATATTCCTCGGTGAAGTTAGTAAATCTGACCCCAGACACAATTCCAATCCTGCTATTTTTGTGAATTTTGGGATGACGCATAACAGAACGCAGATAAATTCTAAAACTGTCCGTTTCCGGTCATTGTTTTATCCCGTAAACTACATTGGAAACACATTTACTGAGTGATCACGTGACTGTGCCTCAGAGGCCGTGATTGGATAACTGCACTAACCAGCGGACCAATCACGTCGCAGCGTCTCAAACGTTGGTTTCAGAATAGCAGTGTCCGAAACCGTTCACTCGTTCACTAACCCCTATATAGTGCACTATATAGTGTATTGGGAGCGGTTTCAGACACTGCTCATGATTGGGTTTAATTCCCTCCAGAAGCGTCTCACAAACATCCGAACAGCGTTTATTGTGTTTCTGACGCTCTGAGACCAACTGATGATGGTGAAGGACGAAACAGAGACACTTTTATTACTGAGATTGTGCACTAGGAAGTTCTCTTGAACACGAGGTGGAAACGCCGCTTTAGTCGCAAATATCCCAATTTTATGCACAGTTCCCGCATTTAGATGGGAACAGCGACTGATACCGCTGTGTGTGGACGGCGAGGATCTTCCTCACAGAGTTTCTCTTCTCAAACGCACCGTGTGTTTATTTCCTCCTTTGATCAGAGGAAAACATTCCAGGGCAATTTATGATTTCCCATGCGAACACACATTAGCATTGAGCGCGAATCACGATTCTAGACGGACGGATCTGACATGAAAACATGTCCAGCTGGAAGCAGCAGATCTTCACGCGCTGCTCAAACCATCTTCATCTGACAGTCAAACGTCTGGTCAGAACATTTTTTCCCCCCAAGAAATTATACTTTGATTCATCAAGGATGCATTTAAAGGGTAAAGACATTTATAGCTGTGGTTTGGAATAATTTTTGGAAGAAGTCTCTTCGTTAATTTGATCAAAAATATTGATAAAATCAGTTTTCTGTGTGAATATACAGTACAGTGTAATTTATTCCTCTTCAGTGTCTCATGATCCTTCAGAAATCATCCTGATTTGATGATTTATGATGATTATCAGTGTTGAACACAGTTGTTATTTCTTTTTCTTATCCAGGCTTCGACATTATAGATGTCACTTTAGATCAATTTAGTGCATCCTTGATGAATAATTTCTTTAAAAAAATCCCACGTTTTAAAAACAAAAAACGCATGTCTGCCGCTTTCACTCCACGTGTGAGGTTAGAGGCGGTGTAGAGTTGAGTAGAGTAGAACAGAGTTGAGTGTGGATGTGGCGCTGCCGTCACGACTGATGGATGACCGCTGACGCTTTTATGACTCTCTGTTTGTTCTCCAGGCCGAGCAGAAAATGGCAGTGTCATATAAAACTCAACGGAGCAGAGAGAGGAGAGAGGGATCAAACGGAGATTTATTTACACTGCTTTAAATGAGAAATTAAAAGGGTCCAGTTTAATCTGAATCCGGCGTGTGTTACAGAAACCTTATCGCAATCATATGTGGGCTGAACTCAGACCAGTGTGTTTGAGTGAAATAAACCTGCGCGAGCTCACGTTTCTCTCCTGATGGATTTATTCAGCAGCTCCATATGCTGAAGACGTTAAGACACCTCCGTCGGCTCCATAAAAACTGTCTGTCTCTCTCTCATTAAATTCTGTCTCTCTCTCAGGGTCATAAACTCACCGGAGAAACATCTGCACACAGTGAAACCGCACGAACAGAGAGGGTTAGACCTGCTGCTGAAATTCATCATTCTTACAACGTTACGAATAAACGTTCTTCTAGTAACGTTAATAGAACGCTTGTTCAACATTTTCTGGTCTTTAATAATGTTCTCAAAACGTTGTCTACACATCGTTTATTTTTAATGAAATGTTTCAGTTGGACGTTCGTCTAACATCTGTGCTTCAGAACGTTCAGAGAACGTTCACGAGTAACGTTCCCGCAATCTTTGCGGAATGATCAAATTTAACGTTTTCCTTAATCATGCAAACGTTTTAAAAAATGGATGTTTTGAACGTTCAGAGAACATTCTGAAAATACGTTTAAATGGGAACATTACTGTAACACGGTTCGTAAATATGGGAAGAAGGAGGCGGGAACCGGCGAGCATTCAACGATACTTTAATAATAAAATAAACAAACAATAAAACGAAAGTAAAATGGCGGTGGTTCCTCACGGCGACTGCCGCCCACACAAACAAAATAAAACACGACATAAAATGCAGGCCTGGTCCTCTCTCGTCCTTCACTGTCGTCGCTCCTCCGTGAGAGACACGAGACCGGTGTAGCGCACAGCTGACGCTCATTATCTCTCGCGCCGTTCCCTCACGGCTCTCGTCACAATTACCAAAACATTCTAAGAACGTAGTTTTGTCAGGTGATCTGGTTAAAAATGTTTTAATAGTCACTTGTGATTTTTTTGCCAGTGATTTCATCACTAATCTCTCGCACAAGACGCTCAAATAACCAAACGAGGATCATTTTATAGGGGTCATGAACTGCGTTGTTTTATTGTTTTATAAGGTTTCCTGGGCTGCACTTATAAAGTTAGTATGATTTTTACATCAAAAATGGTCATAATTTATAAATAAAGGGCCTTTTTCCTCCCTGATTTGAACGCTCTGTTTTAAGGGGCGTGTCTGCTGTGAGACTTCAGTGTACACGCCCACTGCTGTGATTGGCTGATATATTTCCATTTGAAAGTGTTACTCTCGAAAACTTTTAGCGTGTTTTTACTATCACAGCTCTCAAGGTTAACTAATCGGGAAAAGATCTAGATCTCTGGCGTGATATTGAGATCGTGGCAGGTTGCAGTGATGATCGTTATAGTCGGCCTCAGTCATGTTGTTGAGCTCATGAAAGCAGTGATCTCGTCGTTTCTGCACACTAACGGATGCTTTCATCCTCACTAACAGTGCAAACATGATGTAACTAAGTTTTGGAGTTTTGGCGCGTTTGATTGACAGCTGCAGCGACTGTCAAGGGAGCGTTCTTTGATCATTTTCTATATGTAATTTAATCACCGTTTAAATAACAGATTATTTTCACCCTACTAAGAGAAACGATGTGAAGTTGAGCGTTTACTCTCTGGTTTGATTTACTGAGCGTACATGAATCATTAATATCAGATCAGGCATCAGAAAGAACACAGTTGTTTCATGTCAAGTTGATGTCGTAAAAGCCTGCGCTGAAATGCGTTTGATTTACCAAAGAATCAACAGTGAAATACCGAATGCAAATAAATAAAGCTCAACTGAGACATTCACATTGTTGACAATAAATAATCATTATGAACTTCTGAAACTCATTGGATATTCTTGTAGATGATGACCTCTTTATAAAGCTATATATATAAAGCTCAAGGAAATGTTGATTTCTCAGTTCATGACCCCTTTAAAAAAGTTATTTTGAACAAAAATGATTTCAGCGCTTTAATGCCGCATTGAATGAACCCTCAAGCCTTTATTTTCCTAGTAAACTGCAGGATGTCCTATAAAAGTCTGTACGTTCGAGTTCATCTGAAGCGTTCACATGTAACTGCACTGGACTCCCGAAACAAACCGAGTGTAAAAACACACGTCACAAGTCACTGCGGACTGAACTGAGGCACATCTGCGGTGTGTCCTGATCGAATCAAACATATACCCTGAATGCAAAGTCACTTCCGATAAAAGCGTCTGATAAATGCGAAAATGTAAATGCCTGCTTTGCTTTTTAATGTTGTTCAGGATGCATTAGTGTTTATACTCCAAATGTGGTACGGTCACATATAGTCATGAGTAATTATACTCTTTTCTTTCTATGTGCTGTTTTAGTGCTCGATTCGCTGGATGAATTTAGCAAATCAGGTACTGTCACATCAAACGCCCACAAAATTAGTGCTGATCACAGTTTGCACACAGTAAAAGTGCTTATTTTTCTTGTCAAAAGAATGTCATGTTAATTGAGTCAGGCAAGGCTGTAACAATGTCTCGATCATTGGGAGGCAAGTTTAATGGTTGTAATGGTCTTTTTTATTAAATAACTAAGTAAAATGATTAAAGAATTTGAATGGATTAAGGGGAATAAAGACAGAAAAACGGTAAAAGAATATCTATTACCAAAATTAACCATGGTTTTACGACCAATAAAACCAATATAAACAACAGTTTTGCTTCACTGACCATACTTTTACCATGGTATTTTCTGTAAAACTGTGGTGGCACAAAGGTACACATTTGTCAAAAAAAAAAAAAGCATAATGGAGATCAATTTTATTCAGTGTTAACAATGAGATTGTGGTTTTGTCATTTTTTACAAGAAAGCCGAATTTGGTTTAACCAAATTTCGGTTTTACTGAATGACACTTTTGGTTATACCAAAAGATGCTTTCAAAAAGGCTGATATCTAGCTAGTTGGCAAAAGCAAAATCAAACATTTTATATTTAGTGCAAGTATTTAAAATATTACAACATTGTCCATGTTTTATAGCGGTTGCACCGAATGACCTGATGATTCGGGACGTGTATGAGCGTGAAACAGGAGTTTTTCATATAGTTAAGCGAGAGTTAGTTACTTTGCTTCAGGACCTGCGTGTGTCTGAATGATGTCACATCCTGTCACATGATACTGACCGCATGACTTGATCCAAAATGGTCCCTTTATATCGGTGACTCCGTTTGACATCAAAAGAAATTCATGTTTTCTGACATTCTTTCTCATAACAAACGCTTCTGCACATCATTTTAATAGCATTTTACTCTATGTTGATATTTGATATTATAAAATCATGCCAGAATAACAAAATATATACATTTATTACATTTTAAGATGGCTGTATTGGCCTTCGGACGGTTAAACCGAATGACCTTTTGACACTCCAGAATCTTTAAAATGTAGCAAAATATAATGAAAACCCTTTGGATTCAAGAAGAGATCTAGTTGTACTACCTCACATACTTTAGATCTTTGTTTTATTAACAAAAAAATCACCCGTTTATTATAATAAAACCACGGTTCATTTCCGTAAGGTGTTTCTTACCTATTACTATTAATAGCACATAAGTTTAATAAATTAGTATTTATCCGTGTGCCTATAATATCGAAGCAAAAATGTATCTGAATTAAGGGTACAAGAACCACGTAAAGATTCAGCCAATATTTTCAATTCAAATCTGCGAACTTTGACAAGGCAAGTAGTTTGCATCACTGGATATTACGTCTCACGTTTAACATTTCCATCGTGAAACAGTTGTCAAATATAGATCTTACCTCAGCTCATGCTGATTGGTGTTCGTATTTAAGCCCCGCCTTATTTGATTTGATTGGCCGTCATTTTGACATGGATGAGTATGTAATGACCGCTGAGGCGGAGCATCCTAAACCTTTCAAAAGTCTCATAGAAGTAATGATAATGACTACATGTAGGCTACTGAACACATAGATCAATGCTGGTTGAACGTGAATAATATTCTTTTTTTTGTGCTGGAATTGAATGCACTAGAATGGATCCCTGATAAAGGGAAATAAAGCCCTCGAGCAGGACCCGTGAAGTCGCTCTCACTGTTTGCCTAATTTATGAACGTGGAAGGTCGCTCTCCTGGTCGCTAGGTAACCCAGCTTTGTAGATTCACAGGTGTAAATTTTGGAGATTGAATTTTCTCATATGTGCGTGTGTGTGTGTGTGTGTGTGTTATTATTCTTTCGCCCACAGCTGATAACAGGTGAATCTGATCACAAATGCAATCAGATGAATCCGCTCACAGTACAAGATGCACATATGAGCTGCGTCAGTTCTGACGTTTTCTATGAATACAAATACATGGGCTACAAAAGGTCACTTAGGCATGTGGACACTTATAAAAGTCAGTATGCCATTGCGCTTGATGATGAAATATCAAACCAAGTCGTTTAGTGTGAAACAAGATGCAGAAACACACTGTATATTCAAAACATTTGACCGAAGTTTGTTTGGTTTAAAAGTTATTTACACATTTAGGTATATTATAAAACGCTTAATGTGCAAAGACATTGATGTTAAAAGACCAAACTCAGTACACACCTTATTAATGAATCATGCTAGGAAAACACGTAACGTGTAATTCATATTCTCATCTGCTTTTCTGTACATAGTATGCTTTATTAATCAGCTGTGTTTGGTCTTTTAATACCGCTGTCTTACTACATCAGGCCACGTTACGCATTTTTTTCGTATTAAGCTTTTTCAAATGTCCCTGCATTTATGTGTTTATCCACAAGAGGAACAAAAGCAAGTATAGCTGTAAGCAGCGACGACGGGACCAAGCCCTGGTGGCTTCTGGGTAAGCATAAAAAAAACATATGTTTCCCCTTTCGTTAGTAATTTAATCACTTGCCATGGCAACACCGTTTGAGAAATCCAATATCCGTTGACAATTTAACATCTTCAGTGTCTTGCCACCGTGTTCAGAACGTTTGGTGTGAATCGTATAGTACAGGGGTGGCCAACGTCGGTCCTGGAGAGCCACAATCCTGCAGAGTTTAGCTCCAACCCTGATAAAAACTCACCTTCCTGTAGCTTTCTAGGAACCCTTAAGACCTTGATTAGCTTGTTCAGGTGTGTTTGATTAGGGTTGGAGCAAAAATTTGCAGGATTGTGGCTCTCCAGGACCGACGCTGGCCACCCCTGGTATAGTAGTTAGAAATTCAGAGCCTGATAATTAAACAAATTCCCATTCAACTTCCTGTTGGTTGTAGCTAATGACTGTAAATTTGAAAGTTGTCCGGCTTGATGAGAACAATATATGTACCGAGTTTGGTGATTGTAGGTAAAACTAACTCCATCAAAAGGTGGCGCTACAGAGCTCCCTCTCCACACCCGTTTCTAAAGCTTGAAACATGCTAAGAGCCTCAAAAACACCCAAGAATATTATTAAAGTTTGACATGTTGCCATGGCAACAGTATTTAAGATATTAAGAATCCTTTTACATCTGCCTTGTTTTGACATTATACTGATGAAGTTTGAAGTGAATCGGACGACAGGGAGATTTCAAAACATTTTGTAAGTGACACACTTCCTGCTGCTAGTTGGTGGCACTATTACTTTCGACTCACGACAGTCACATCCATGTGATCGGCCGAGTATTGGTGGTGATCGAATGAATCGCCTTGGAGAAGAGTATCGAATTCCACAGCGTGCGTTTTCAAACAACCATAAATAGCTGACTTCCTGTTGGGTGGAGCTTATGACTATGAATGTGGAAGTTGCATGTCCGGAGGAGGTCTATATGTGTACCAAGTTTCATACATGTGCGTGCAAGTGTGTTTTGATTTAACCAAGTTTTCGGACCCTATTCGAGGGCGCCCTGTGGAAAATAATAATAATAATCCTCAGCTAGCTTGGGCCCAAATTAAGTCAGAATTCAAGAATCCGTGATGATGATCTGCTTCAACATTCACACACTATTTTACAACTATTTTAGGCTGCTGAGATCGCCATCGTTTGTTCCGCATCAGTCTTGCAGAACTGAGTTGCTGCGGCTCTGAAAACTTCTTTGTGTTGACATCATCTCAACTCTTGGCATTTAAGCTGATTTAAGGTGCCACATTTTCTGGCCCAGGTGGAACTGAGCAGAACATTGGCAGCGAGTCCAGAAGGGACCTGGATGTGTGTACGTTTGTGTTTGACTTTCAATACTGGCTGTTTTCCGTTTGGTTGTGACATACAGACGGACACGAAGACAAGTGGCAAATGAGATTGTGTGTTTGTGTGTTTCAGGGTTGGACGGCCCGATGGAAAGGTTGGAGTGAAGCCAGAGGCCGGAGAGAACCGTTCTGAGCTTATCACACTCAACACATTGCCTCTATAACACACACACTTCACAAGTACACAAACAACTTCCACTTTCTAGCGAATCAGGGGACGGGAAATGTTTTATCTGGTCGTGTTTGTTTGTGCGGGAATTCTCTGATATCCGCTGTCATATGTGAATTATGAGCCAATTTCCACAGTTAATGGATTTACTTCTCGTCCAAACTCATGGCTTTTGATCTTTGACCTTTCACCCCTGCTCGCCATCGGTTAAACCCGTAATTCTGTCACGCTTCCCTTTTCCTCGTCTGTGCCCGCGATCCAGAGGGACTTTCGGGATCCATTCTTGAACTGCTAAACCTCAGATTTTTAGGTTTTCTCAACTATTGTTTTATAAATGTGTCCTGCTACTTTCTTTTTGTCAGTTGAATTTGTTTGTTTAAAACATGAAACATTTTCAATTAGTAACACAATAATTCATTCTGAAAATTACTGGCAATTTAAAAAAATGGCCTGTGTTGACATTGCGGGATCTGTGATGTCATACGGGAATTTGCATATGACCGCCTCCAGAGCATGCATCATCACACTATAGACTCCGCCCACTGTCATCTTAAAAACTGATCATTTCAGACAGAGGGTTAGAATGAAGGTAGAAAACAATAATTTTTCCGCATTTATATATTTGTATTGTGTATTATAAGCGAACCTTAAAGAACATGTTAAAATAGTTTTTAAAATTCCATATCATGACAAAGTTTGAGAATCCATGAATGACCTTGGTCACGTGATATTGAACGGCCAATCAGAAACTCTTTTGGTTTGACTGAACAGTCCGTAATTACGGTGGAAGTGGGCGTGAACATGTGAGCTGGAGGAAGAGCCAAGCGTTTATGGGATGGATTTATTAGTGAGGCGTGTTTGGCAGGAGCGAGGGAGCGTTTAAGAGGCTGCATGAAAGAGAAAAGCAGGACGAGATGAAGAGAGGGCTTTATAGATGGAGAGAGAGATGGATGGTTGAATCCGGGTCTTTAAGCTCCATTAGAAGAGCTTTATATTCGGTGTAATGAACTCAAGGGTACGGGAAGGAGAACACACACACACTCCAGACGGATCACTTAACTTGTAGGGATATAAAAGAGATTGTTAGTTTGTGGTGATTAGAGGTCAAGGTTTGCTTGGTTAACTCGCTCACGAGGAAAGATGATATGCATTTCTGACGGCTCTTTTATGACTAGTCTAGTCCGCCAAGAGACGATCAGTCTTTGGTCTAATTTGAATTCAAAAAGTCCAATGTATGGTGGCCGAGAGAGCTCAAAGCGCTGCAAAGACGAAAACACATGCAAATAAAAAAAAGCACATGCAAATAAAAAAGCACATGCAAATAAAAAAAACACATGCAAATAAAAAAACATATGCAAATAAAAAAAACACATGAAAATAAAAAAGCACATGCAAATAAAGAAAACACATGCAAATAAAAAAACACACGCAAATAAAAAAAACACATGAAATTAAAAAAGCACATGCAAATAAAGAAAACACATGCAAATAAAAAAAGCACATGAAAATAAAAAAACACATGCAAATAAAACACATGCAAATAAAAAAAGCACATGCAAATAAAAAAACACATGAAAATAAAAAGCACATGCAAATAAAAAAACACATGCAAATAAAAAAACACATGAAAATAAAAAAGCACATGCAAATAAAAAAACACATGCAAATAAAAAAACACATGCAAATAAAAAACACATGCAAATAAAAAAACACATGCAAATAAAAAAACACATGCAAATAAAAAAAGCACATGCAAATAAAAAAAGCACATGCAAATAAAAAAACACATGAAAATAAAAAAGCACATGCAAATAAAAAAAGCACATGCAAATGAAAAAACACATGCAAATAAAAAAAACACATGAAAATAAAAAAGCACATGCAAATAAAAAAACACATGCAAATAAAAAAACACATGCAAATAAAAAACACATGCAAATAAAAAAACACATGCAAATAAAAAAACACATGCAAATAAAAAAAGCACATGCAAATAAAAAAAGCACATGCAAATGAAAAAACACATGCAAATAAAAAAAACACATGAAAATAAAAAAGCACAAGCAAATAAAAAAACACATGAAAATAAAAAAGCACATGAAAATAAAAAAGCACATGCAAATGAAAAAACACATGCAAATAAAAAAAACACATGAAAATAAAAAAGCACATGCAAATAAAAAAAACACATGCAAATAAAAAAACACATGAAAATAAAAAAGCACATGAAAATAAAAAACACATGAAAATAAAAAAACATGAAAATAAAAAAGCACATGCAAATGAAAAAACACATGCAAATAAAAAAACACATGCAAATAAAAAAACACATGTAAAGAAAAAAGCACATGCAAATAAAAAAAGCACATGCAAATAAAAAAAACACATGAAAATAAAAAAGCACATGCAAATAAAAAAAACACATGCAAATAAAAAAACACATGAAAATAAAAAAGCACATGCAAATAAAAAACACATGCAAATAAAAAAACATGAAAATAAAAAAGCACATGCAAATGAAAAAAGCACATGCAAATAAAAAAAGCACATGCAAATAAAAAAACGTGATCATCAGTTTGACAACACATGTGCTGCAAATCCTCACAACACATATGCAGTGAGTTTTTGTGTTTGCGGTGCGTTTTTGTGCTTTTTTTATGATGATTTGAAGGTCCAGGCAAACAAAACTTTCAATATCCAAAAAGCTCTTAAATGCATTGTAAAATGAATCCAGCTGTGTTTCTCATAAGTGATGTGATTTTATTTGTAAAAAAGCCTACATTATAGGGGTCATGAACTGCGTTGTTTTATTGTTTTATAAGGTTTCCTGGGCTGCACTTATAAAGTTAGTATGAGTTTTACATCAAAAATGGTCATAATTTATAAATAAAGGGCCTTTTTCCTCCCTGATTTGAACGCTCTGTTTTAAGGGGCGTGTCTGCTGTGAGACTTCAGTGTACACGCCCACTGCTGTGATTGGCTGATATATTTCCATTTGAAAGTGTTACTCTCGAAAACTTTTAGCGTGTTTTTACTATCACAGCTCTCAAGGTTAACTAATCGGGAAAAGATCTAGATCTCTGGCGTGATATTGAGATCGTGGCAGGTTGCAGTGATGATCGTTATAGTCGGCCTCAGTCATGTTGTTGAGCTCATGAAAGCAGTGATCTCGTCGTTTCTGCACACAAACGGATGCTTTCATCCTCACTAACAGTGCAAACATGATGTAACTAAGTTTTGGAGTTTTGGCGCGTTTGATTGACAGCTGCAGCGACTGTCAAGGGAGCGTTCTTTGATCATTTTCTATATGTAATTTAATCACCGTTTAAATAACAGATTATTTTCACCCTACTAAGAGAAACGATGTGAAGTTGAGCGTTTAGTCTCTGGTTTGATTTACTGAGCGTACATGAATCATTAATATCAGATCAGGCATCAGAATGAACACAGTTGTTTCATGTCAAGTTCAATTGAGTTGATTTTTGAGCTGAGTCGATAAAAAATGAGAAATTTACAACAACAATGACAAAAAAATCCTGTTTACACTCGTCCAAACAATAGCGGTGAATAGTGACCAGCTTCAAGCTTTAATAAAAAAATATGCAAAAATATCACAGAATGATCCCATACAACTTGTGCCACATTTACAGTATAGGAGAGAGTTTGATGAAAAACAAAATGAAATTTCATCTTTTTTGTTTGAAGTTTATTATTACGTGAAAATCCTGTGCACAAATGCAGTTCTTTTGGTTTAATCTGTTTCTGCTTTTGATGTGAACGTGTCGAAAATGTGCTTAATTATGAAAACTTCATGACGCAATTCAAATCTAAACTACTGTTTCACCAATCAGAAGTTCCTTTTCGTTTGATTTATTTTAGGTCTGATGCATTTTTAAAGTGGAAAAAAGACTTTATGCACATTTGAAGTGTTTTTAAAAGGGTTCCGGATCGTCTGTCTGGACTAAACCAACATGTTGTTCATGAGGAAGGGATTTAAATGTGTCTGGCAGGAATTCTGTCTCGTATATTGAAAGAGAAATTTGAGCTGGAGACAACTGGAAAACCACTCACATTTATATTAACCCTGAACGAGTGTGTGTTTGTGTAAGAAATCCAGCGTCTGCTTTCTCTCGCTTGTCATCTGTTGGC
>CM074284.1:385000-417500 GCA_037194245.1 Opsariichthys bidens
ACTTTTTACTTTCCTTCTTTCCCTCAACACACACACACACGGTCGATCTGTTCAATAATATTGATCGCTCTAATCATTCTGCAGATATACGGGCTTTCACCTGCCACTGATAAACCTGCCGCTGCTCTCGTGACGCCGCGCGACAGATTGTGCCGTAAATATCCCGCACGAGAGGAAGGAAATGAAACCTGCTCGCCGTCGTATTTCCTCTAGATTGTGTTTGTTTTCTTGTGCAATAATCAATGTGTTCGGGATGCATATGAGCTACGAGTTCTCATTTCTCTCTCAATCATGGACTCATGAGAGATGCGAGACTTTCTTCGCACACATTGTGCTTTGGTTAGCGATAAACGCAATGAACTAATAGTCTGTTCAGTGACTGTGCATGAAAGATCTTTCTCCATGTGCTCGAATCTGATTGGCTGGTTGTGTGCAGATTTTCATTCACCAGCCTGGAATCAAATATCTGCAGGCCTCACTTGCCTCAGTGAAGGTCAGAGTTCATGACTCCACCATAAGAAAGGCGGGGCAAAAATGTTCAAGACAAAAACCACTGCTGAGCAAAAACAACATCAAGGCTCGTCTCATTTTTGCCAGAAAACATCTTGATGATCCCCAAGGCTTTTGGGAAAATACTCTGTGGACTGACAGGACAAAAGTTGAACTTTTTGGAAGGTGTGTGTCCCATTACATCTGGTGTAAAAGCAACACCGCATTTCAGAAAAAGAACATCATACAACAGTAAAATATGGTGGTGGTAGCGTGATGGTCTGGGGTTGTTTTGCTGCTTCAGGACCTGGAAGACTTGCTGTGATCAATGGAGCCATGAACTCTGCTGTCTATGAGCTACGAGTTCTCATTTCTCTCTCAATCATGGATTCATGAGAGATGCGAGACTTTCTTCGCACACATTGTGCTTTGGTTAGCGATAAACGTAATGAACTAATAGTCTGTTCAGTGACTGTGCCTGAAAGATCTTTCTCCATGTGCTCGAATCTGATTGGCTGGTCTCACGTGATCTCTGTGTTTTGTTGTGTGCAGATTTTCATTATCATTTTCATTTTAAATTATCATTATTGAGCAAATGGTGAAATGTGTTGTTTTTGAGTTGCGAGAGCTGATTTTAATGCTGGTTTTGTCTTATTTTTAGTCAGGTGTGGCTGTGTGAGTGTGATGAACTCTGTTCAGGATTATTCATGTGTTTATCTGCTGTTCATTGTTGTTCTCTCTTTTCTCTGTTTAAACACCTGCTTTGTTGTCTGTCTCTCTCTGTCTGTGTGTCTCTCTGTCAGTCGTGGTCTTTTGCCAAAGTAATTACACACTATGAAGTAAATGGTGCTGTGTTCCTCCTCTGTTCCTCCCTCTCGCTTTTCACACTCTCATTTTCCAGACGGATGAAGCTGCTGTCTGTTTATATGTGTATATGCCGAACGATTATCATATGTTATGTGTGTTGTAACGTGTTTGGGCTTTGCTGGTCACTCTACAGGTGGGAAATTATTATGCAAACCTATATGTCAGTCTCTCAGACAGTGAGCGATCAGTCAAGCAGACAGCAGTCAGATCTCAGTGAACGTCACTGTTACAGTTCACACACACACACACACACACAGACGCTGTGACCGTAAAACCGCTGTCAGTCAGTACAGACAGAAAACAGCTGAGACAACACGAACAGAGTAAAACCCAAGCTTATCTCCGTGCCTTTCTGTCCATGTGTTTATTTACCTCCTGTATGTTTCTTTCTGTCTGTCAATCTCAATGTTATTTTTGTATTATTTATATACTATTTAAGTTTGCAATCGACCAATATATTGGTCAGTATAGGGCCATTTTAAGTCAAGGATCAGCCAATATTAGGCATTTTTTAGTTATGGGATATGCCGATAATAGATGTGTTTTTAATTTAGGGATCAACTATTATATGGGCTGATCTTAGGCATTTTTGAGTTTGGGATCAACCGATATAAGGCATTTTTGAGATAGGGCTAAACTGATTTATTGGCCGATATTATACATTTTTAGTTGGGGATCAGCCAATATTTGGCATTTTATGTTAGGAATCAACCAATATATTGGCCAATATTACAAATCTAGACATCGCCTGATATATTGGCTGTTATTAACCATTATTTAAGTTAGGGATCAACCGATATATTGGCCGATATTAACCATTATTTAAGTTAGGGATCAACCGAAATATTGGCTGATATTATACATTATTTAAATTATGGATAAACTGATATAAGACTTTTTTAAGTTAGGGATCAACCAATATATTGGCTGATATTATACATTATTTAAATTATGGATAAACTGATATAAGGCTTTTTTAAGTTAGGGATCAACCTATATATTGGCCGATATTATACATTATTTAAATTATGGATAAACCTATATAAGGCTTTTTTATGTTAGGGATCAACCGATATATTGGCCGATATTATACATTATTTAAATTATGGATAAACCGATATAAGGCTTTTTTATGTTAGGGATCAACCTATATATTGGCCGATATTGTACATCATTTAAGTTAGGGATCAATCGATATATTGGCCGATATTATACATTATTTAAATTATGGATAAACCGATATAAGGCTTTTTTATGTTAGGGATCAACCTATATATTGGCCGATATTGTACATTATTTAAGTTAGGGATCAATCGATATATTGGCCGATATTATACATTATTTAAATTATGGATAAACCGATATAAGGCTTTTTTATGTTAGGGATCAACCTATATATTGGCCGATATTGTACATCATTTAAGTTAGGGATCAATCGATATATTGGCCGATATTATACATTATTTAAATTATGGATAAACCTATATAAGGCTTTTTTATGTTAGGGATCAACCTATATATTGGCCGATATTGTACATTATTTAAGTTAGGGATCAATCGATATATTGGCCGATATTATACATTATTTAAATTATGGATAAACCGATATAAGGCTTTTTTATGCTAGGGATCAACCGATATATTGGCCGATATTAGGCATCTAAATTTCATTTCAGCAATTGTTATGTATGTGTTTTTACTATCTTTAAATTAAATAGTGTGATATATGTCACATTTATCCAGTTTATATAAGCCAACACCAAGATATCACCATATCTTAGTATTACTAATATGAGTATTTATGTATAATATTAACAATATCATAACGGTCTTTATGAAATACAGATGCCTTTTAAATATTAGGGTGGGGGTCCATCACACGAGGAGGATGATATTTGGAGGTCCGCAGCGTCTGAAAGCTTGAGAAGCGCTGCTCTAGGTGAGAGGTGTGTGTGGTTGGATGAGTGCTGATGAAGATCTCTGGTCACTTTCAGCAGATTTGAGTCCCAGTGTTTGTTCTGATCTGCACAAGGGTGTTTGGCTGGACAGGTGTTTATCTGAGCCGGTCGGCATCTGACAGCACAATCTGTGTATGTCTGTAATTTTGGAACAGAGGTTCATTTCTGCAGCTTCAACACAAGTGTTTGGACCGCATGTTGTTCAATGGATCATTGGAATTGCAAATCAAGCACACACACACACACACACACACGAGGGTCCGGCCCATCATGGGTTTTCTCTCAGTCTGAGAGGCAGTGTCCGGGCGCGAGGCCAGTAAAGCCCAGCAAACGCTCCCAGCTCCACACCGCTTCATGTTTTAAAGGTGAAGTGTGTCATTTCTGAGGCAATGTCGTGTGTTTCTCCATGACAGGTAATGATAAACGTGTCTCTGACCACTAGTGACCAGATGTAAAAGGATATCACATACTCACACAAACAAACTCACAACTCACTTTTCATTATCAATTAGATCCATTTATAGTGCATTATACATAAAATGTCCATGTTACTCGACATTAGCTACGATAGAAGATACAAGACTTCGCAAAATAATAATTATAATGCTAAAAATACCATTAAATTCTCATGTACTGGTTTAATTTATCTTTTGAATCCAGATGTTTGGACCTCGCTGTGTGCACTTGAACATTTACACAAGTGAAATATAAGTCGAAATAACCGTGTCTCTGGTGAATGCGTCTCTTCGCTCTGTTTCCGTCGCTCTTCACACTCGTTTGACTCTGTTTATCTGTCTCTTCACACACAGTTTGTGTTCTTTCACCTCTGAAGCATCTTTTGTTTTCTCTCTCTGCAACAAAACATAATTCATCCTCACTCTGACTGTGTTTCTTTCTCTCTTTCAGTTTCTTTCTGGGTCGCAGTTTTGGTCCTAAATGTGATTTCAGAGCCGGAGTTAAAACGTCCCCACAGAAACACATAAACCGTTTAAAGAGAGAGGACCTGCGAGAGACGGAGAGCGGCTGCTTTATTCACGGTATGGATGTTAGTCAGGCTTCGCACCATATTCAAACTGATGTGAGTGGAAACGAGGCTTGAGGAGAGACACATGCGACCTATTTACACCAGAACGGAGGTTATGTGGACAGTTGTGCATTTTTATTTGACAAAAATATGCAAGATTGAGTGAAATTCAATATATATTTACACTAAAGTTTCAAACAATGAGCTATTCATTTGTTACAGTGTTTATTAATCTTTGTTGATGTTAGTTAATAAAAAGACAGCTGTTCATTGTTAGTTCATGTCTTCATTAAATAATATTAACAAATACAACTTTGGATAAATAAATGTTGAAATTGAGAGTAATGAAGGCTGTAGAAGTATTTTTCATTGTTAGTTCATGTTAACTAGTTAATTAACTGATATCAAATTGAACCTTATTGTAAAGTGTCACCAAATATATACATTTAAAACACCTGATCAGGCCCTCAGAATATTTAAAATATGTATTTTAAGTCTCAGTCCTGCGACATTTAATCATTTCATTATCACACCTGTCAAACTATGGAAGCCCGTTCCCGCCACTGATGGGAAAAAAAAATATTCCGTAAGTCATAATAATGAGAAACTTTCTCATAATAATGACTTAGTATCTTTAACTTAATCAAAAATTATTATTATTATTTTTTTTTATTAAGTTAAAGATACTAAGTCATTATTATGAGATGTTAAGTCATTATTATGAGATGTTAAGTCATTATTATGAGATGTTAAGTCATTATTATGAGATATTAAGTCATTATTATGAGATGTTAAGTCATTATTATGAGATGTTAAGTCATTATTATGAGATATTAAGTCATTATTATGAGATATTAAGTCATTATTATGAGATGTTAAGTCATTATTATGAGATGTTAAGTCATTATTATGAGATATTAAGTCATTATTATGAGATGTTAAGTCATTATTATGAGATGTTAAGTCATTATTATGAGATACTAAGTCATTATTATGAGATACTAAGTCATTATTATGAGATACTAAGTCATTATTATGAGATACTAAGTCATTATTATGAGATATTAAGTCATTATTATGAGATACTAAGTCATTATTATGAGATGTTAAGTCATTATTATGAGATACTAAGTCATTATTATGAGATATTAAGTCATTATTATGAGATACTAAGTCATTATTATGAGATATTAAGTCATTATTATGAGATACTAAGTCATTATTATGAGATGTTAAGTCATTATTATGAGATGTTAAGTCATTATTATGAGATACTAAGTCATTATTATGAGATACTAAGTCATTATTATGAGATACTAAGTCATTATTATGAGATATTAAGTCATTATTATGAGATACTAAGTCATTATTATGAGATGTTAAGTCATTATTATGAGATATTAAGTCATTATTATGAGATACTAAGTCATTATTATGAGATATTAAGTCATTATTATGAGATACTAAGTCATTATTATGAGATACTAAGTCATTATTATGAGATGTTAAGTCATTATTATGAGATATTAAGTCATTATTATGAGATGTTAAGTCATTATTATGAGATGTTAAGTCATTATTATGAGATGTTAAGTCATTATTATGAGATACTAAGTCATTATTATGAGATATTAAGTCATTATTATGAGATACTAAGTCATTATTATGAGATATTAAGTCATTATTATGAGATACTAAGTCATTATTATGAGATACTAAGTCATTATTATGAGATGTTAAGTCATTATTATGAGATACTAAGTCATTATTATGAGATATTAAGTAATTATTATGAGATACTAAGTCATTATTATGAGATATTAAGTCATTATTATGAGATACTAAGTCATTATTATGAGATACTAAGTCATTATTATGAGATGTTAAGTCATTATTATGAGATGTTAAGTCATTATTATGAGATGTTAAGTCATTATTATGAGATGTTAAGTCATTATTATGAGATGTTAAGTCATTATTATGAGATACTAAGTCATTATTATGAGATACTAAGTCATTATTATGAGATGTTAAGTCATTATTATGAGATACTAAGTCATTATTATGAGATGTTAAGTCATTATTATGAGATACTAAGTCATTATTATGAGATATTAAGTCATTATTATGAGATACTAAGTCATTATTATGAGATACTAAGTCATTATTATGAGATACTAAGTCATTATTATGAGATGTTAAGTCATTATTATGAGATACTAAGTCATTATTATGAGATATTAAGTCATTATTATGAGATACTAAGTCATTATTATGAGATATTAAGTCATTATTATGAGATACTAAGTCATTATTATGAGATACTAAGTCATTATTATGAGATGTTAAGTCATTATTATGAGATGTTAAGTCATTATTATGAGATGTTAAGTCATTATTATGAGATGTTAAGTCATTATTATGAGATGTTAAGTCATTATTATGAGATACTAAGTCATTATTATGAGATACTAAGTCATTATTATGAGATGTTAAGTCATTATTATGAGATACTAAGTCATTATTATGAGATACTAAGTCATTATTATGAGATACTAAGTCATTATTATGAGATGTTAAGTCATTATTATGAGATGTTAAGTCATTATTATGAGATGTTAAGTCATTATTATGAGATGTTAAGTCATTATTATGAGATATTAAGTCATTATTATGAGATATTAAGTCATTATTATGAGATGTTAAGTCATTATTATGAGATACTAAGTCATTATTATGAGATACTAAGTCATTATTATGAGATATTAAGTCATTATTATGAGATATTAAGTCATTATTATGAGATGTTAAGTCATTATTATGAGATAAGTCATTATTATGAAGAGGAATGGCATGACAAATATTTGTACATTCATGTTAGTAACGTGTTACATGTGTTAGAGAGTGTTTTCTGTCGGCTGGTCGCAGTGATTTCCCATTTGAGGTCACTGTAGGTGTCTGATATTGAGCGGTGGGGGTCAACACACACACACACACACACACACACACGTTTACATCTGAGGTGGTGTGAGTCTTTCCTCTGCATGAGGTTCAGGAGGGTAAATTATTCTCGCTGCCCTTCTTCCATCATACTCAAATTACCCCTCAAGCCCCTGCTGATACTCCAACACACACAGAGTCAGGGCTGTCGCTACAGCCGTGCCAAAGGTGGGGATGATTCTCGGGGCTCCTCTCTCTCTCTCTCTCTATCTCACACACTGTGAACATCCCGACACCGTCCACGCTGCTGACAGCGACGGTTCGATGAATATGTGAATATGTGCTCCACTCTTTCCTCTCACTGACAAAATAAACACAACAAAAGATTGAGAAAACAGTATCTGATCAGCATTTTTGAATGAATCTCTTGAGCGAATGATTCAATGACTCTCTGACGCGAGAGATAATGAGCTTCAGCTGCTCGGCGCACCGGTCTCGTGTCTCTCACGGCGACTGTCGCCCACACAAACAAAATAAAACACAACATAAAGTCCAGGCCTGGTCCTCTCTCGTCCTTCACTGTCGTCGCTCCTCCGTGAGAGACACGAGACCGGTGTAGCGCGCAGCTGACGCTCATTATCTCTCGCGCCGTTCCCTCACGGCTCTCGCCCGCCCTGCCCGTCACAGACTCACTCATAAAGACTTCACTTGTTTCATTACTGGATGAATCTTACTCTTTTTTTTTTTTTTAGTAAAAAAAATTGCTAAAAATGCTTAAAAAAGATCAATGTTCTCAAGAAGAATCACTGCATTCATATTAAGATATTTTCTTTTTTGTTTGTTTTTTATTTACTTTTGTTCTCTAAAGCATCTTAATATCGTATGCAGTGTTGCTTCACGAATAAGTGAATCTTTTTCCGAGTATTTTTTAGATATTTGATTGGAAAACGAGATGAAAATACTTGTCGAGAATAGATTTGTTTTGGCAGCGCTGCTCATTAAATCGGTTGTAAGTCACATAAAATAAACACACAAATCACAATATTCATAAACACGTACTAAAAGAAAAGCACACTGTAATCTTCCTCCCACCTATAAAAATAAGATATGAAATATAATCGTGAAACATTGACGTTGTGTCGCAGCATATGGTGATCGTCTCTGGAGAGTGAAAGAAAGCTGTGCTGTAAACTCAATCACAACCTCCTCTCATACCAGCACTTTAAAATTGATTTAATATTTATTTACTTTAAGAGCAGCCGGATCCTTTGATTTACCCGACTTTCATCCCAGCTCTATGATGTGTAGAATTTAATCAAACTCTGAATGAGAGAGCGAGAGAGTTCATGTTCTGTCAGAATGACAGGTTTTCTACTATCGCCTGGACTCTTCGACTCTGTCGATCAAGCTGAAGGATGAAGAGACAAAAAGAAAGAAGGGAAAGAGAGAGAGTGAAGCCAATAAAGCACGCGAGCGTGATCTTCACACACGCCACGTTCACACCGCAGATAAATACGGTTGTCACTCCGCTTCTGAGCGCTGATTCATGTTCTGACACACACCGTTCAGTGACTCACAGGAGCGACAAACACATTCTAGAACCCAATTCACTCCTGAATGATTCAGCTAGTGAGAAACTACAACTAAATTACTGGAATAGTCAAAATAAAAGTCTTTATTATGGAAGACGTTCCCGCCACTGTTGAGAAATTTTTTTTTCCTTAAGTCATAATAATGAGAAACTTTCTCATAATAATGACTTAGTATCTCATAATAATGACTTAACATCTCATAATAATGACTTAGTATCTCATAATAATGACTTAGTATCTCATAATAATGACTTAGTATCTCATAATAATGACTTAGTATCTCATAATAATGACTTAGTATCTCATAATAATGACTTAGTATCTCATAATAATGACTTAACATCTCATAATAATGACTTAGTATCTCATAATAATGAATTAACATCTCATAATAATGACTTAACATCTCATAATAATGACTTAGTATCTCATAATAATGAATTAACATCTCATAATAATGACTTAGTATCTCATAATAATGAATTAACATCTCATAATAATGACTTAACATCTCATAATAATGAATTAACATCTCATAATAATGACTTAATATCTCATAATAATGACTTAGTATCTCATGATAATGACTTAGTATCTCATAATAATGACTTAGTATCTCATAATAATGACTTAGAAACTCATAATAATGACTTAGTATCTCATAATAATGACTTTACATCTCATAATAATGACTTAATATCTCATAATAATGACTTAACATCTCATAGATATGACTTAACATCTCATAATAATGACTTAACATCTCATAATAATGACTTAGTATCTCATAATAATGACTTAACATCTCATAATAATGACTTAGTAACTCATAATAATGACTTAACATCTCATAATAATGACTTAATATCTCATAATAATGACTTAGTATCTCATAATAATGACTTAACATCTCATAATAATGACTTAGTATCTCATAATAATGACTTAACATCTCATAATAATGACTTAACATCTCATAATAATGACTTAACATCTCATAATAATGACTTAACATCTCATAATAATGACAACATCTCATAATAATGACTTAGTATCTCATAATAATGACTTAGAAACTCATAATAATGACTTAACATCTCATAATATAATGACTTAACATCTCATAATAATGACTTAGTATCTCATAATAATGACTTAGTATCTCATAATAATGAATTAACATCTCATAATAATGAATTAACATCTCATAATAATGACTTAACATCTCATAATAATGACTTAACATCTCATAATAATGACTTAACATCTCATAATAATGACTTAGTATCTCATAATAATGACTTAGTATCTCATAATAATGAATTAACATCTCATAATAATGAATTAACATCTCATAATAATGACTTAGTATCTCATAATAATGACTTAGTATCTCATAATAATGACTTAGAAACTCATAATAATGACTTAGTATGTCATAATAATGACTTAGTATCTCATAATAATGACTTAACATCTCATAATAATGACTTAATATCTCATAATAATGACTTAACATCTCATAATTATGACTTAGTATCTCATAATAATGACTTAGTATCTCATAATAATGACTTAGAAACTCATAATAATGACTTAACATCTCATAATAATGACTTAACATCTCATAATAATGACTTAACATCTCATAATAATGACTTAACATCTCATAATAATGACTTAGTACCTCATAATAATGACTTAGTATCTCATAATAATGAATTAACATCTCATAATAATGAATTAACATCTCATAATAATGACTTAGTATCTCATAATAATGACTTAGTATCTCATAATAATGACTTAGAAACTCATAATAATGACTTAGTATCTCATAATAATGACAGTATCTCATAATAATGACTTAACATCTCATAATAATGACTTAATATCTCATAATAATGACTTAATATCTCATAATAATGACTTAACATCTCATAATTATGACTTAGTATCTCATAATAATGACTTAACATCTCATAATAATTACTTAACATCTCATAATAATGACTTAATATCTCATAATAATGACTTAGTATCTCATAATAATGACTTAGTATCTCATAATAATGACTTAGTATCTCATAATAATGACTTAGTATCTCATTATAATGACTTAGAAACTCATAATAATGACTTAGTATCTCATAATGATGACTTAGTATCTCATAATAATGACTTAGAAACTCATAATAATGACTTAACATCTCATAATAATGACTTAATATCTCATAATAATGACTTAACATCTCATAATTATGACTTAGTATCTCATAATAATGACTTAACATCTCATAATAATGACTTAGTATCTCATAATAATGACTTAACATCTCATAATAATGACTTAACATCTCATAATAATGACTTAACATCTTATAATAATGACTTAGTATCTCATAATAATGACTTAATATCTCATAATAATGACTTAGTATCTCATAATAATGACTTAGTATCTCATAATAATGACTTAACATCTCATAATAATGACTTAACATCTCATAAGAATGACTTAACATCTCATAATAATGACTTAGTATCTCATAATAATCACTTAACATCTCATAATAATGACTTAATATCTCATAATAATGACTTAACATCTCATAATTATGACTTAGTATCTCATAATAATGACTTAACATCTCATAATAATTACTTAACATCTCATAATAATGACTTAATATCTCATAATAATGACTTAGTATCTCATAATAATGACTTAGTATCTCATAATAATGACTTAGTATCTCATAATAATGACTTAGAAACTCATAATAATGACTTAGTATCTCATAATAATGACTTAGTATCTCATAATAATGACTTAGAAACTCATAATAATGACTTAACATCTCATAATAATGACTTAATATCTCATAATAATGACTTAACATCTCATAATTATGACTTAGTATCTCATAATAATGACTTAACATCTCATAATAATGACTTAACATCTCATAATAATGACTTAACATCTCATAATAATGACTTAACATCTCATAATAATGACTTAGTATCTCATAATAATGACTTAACATCTCATAATAATGACTTAACATCTCATAATTATGACTTAGTATCTCATAATAATGACTTAACATCTCATAATAATGACTTAACATCTCATAATAATGACTTAACATCTCATAATAATGACTTAACATCTCATAATAATGACTTAGTATCTCATAATAATGACTTAGTATCTCATAATAATGAATTAACATCTCATAATAATGAATTAACATCTCATAATAATGACTTAGTATCTCATAATAATGACTTAGTATCTCATAATAATGACTTAGAAACTCATAATAGAGACTTAGTATCTCATAATAATGACTTAGTATCTCATAATAATGACTTAACATCTCATAATAATGACTTAATATCTCATAATAATGACTTAACATCTCATAATTATGACTTAGTATCTCATAATAATGACTTAACATCTCATAATAATTACTTAACATCTCATAATAATGACTTAATATCTCATAATAATGACTTAGTATCTCATAATAATGACTTAGTATCTCATAATAATGACTTAGTATCTCATTATAATGACTTAGAAACTCATAATAATGACTTAGTATCTCATAATGATGACTTAGTATCTCATAATAATGACTTAGAAACTCATAATAATGACTTAACATCTCATAATAATGACTTAATATCTCATAATAATGACTTAACATCTCATAATTATGACTTAGTATCTCATAATAATGACTTAACATCTCATAATAATGACTTAGTATCTCATAATAATGACTTAACATCTCATAATAATGACTTAACATCTCATAATAATGACTTAACATCTCATAATAATGACTTAACATCTTATAATAATGACTTAGTATCTCATAATAATGACTTAGTATCTCATAATAATGAATTAACATCTCATAATAATGAATTAACATCTCATAATAATGACTTAATATCTCGTAATAATGACTTAGTATCTCATAATAATGACTTAACATCTCATAATTATGACTTAGTATCTCATAATAATGACTTAGTATCTCATAATAATGACTTAGTATCTCATAATAATGACTTAGTATCTCATAATAATGACTTAACATCTCATAATAATGACTTAATATCTCATAATAATGACTTAGTATCTCATAATAATGACGTAACATCTCATAATAATGACTTAACATCTCATAATAATGACTTAGTATCTCATAATAATGACTTAATATCTCATAATAATGACTTAGTATCTCATAATAATGACTTAGTATCTCATAATAATGACTTAACATCTCATAATAATGACTTAACATCTCATAATAATGACTTAACATCTCATAATAATGACTTAACATCTCATAATAATGACTTAATATCTCATAATAATGACTTAACATCTCATAATAATGACTTAATATCTCATAATAATGACTTAGTATCTCATAATAATGACTTAGTATCTCATAATAATGACTTAACATCTCATAATAATGACTTAACATCTCATAATAATGACTTAACATCTCATAATAATGACTTAACATCTCATAATAATGAGTTAACATCTCATAATAATGACTTAACATCTCATAATAATGACTTAACATCTCATAATAATGACTTAACATCTCATAATAATGACTTAACATCTCATAATAATGACTTAACATCTCATAATAATGAGTTAACATCTCATAATAATGACTTAACATCTCATAATAATGACTTAATATCTCATAATAATGACTTAACTTCTCATAATAATGACTTAACATCTCATAATAATGACTTAGTATCTCATAATAATGACTTAACATCTCATAATAATGACTTAACATCTCATAATAATGACTTCACATCTCATTATAATGACTTAACATCTCATAATAATGACTTAGTATCTCATAATAATGACTTAGAAACTCATAATAATGACTTAACATCTCATAATAATGACTTAACATCTCATAATAATGACTTAACATCTCATAATAATGACTTAATATCTCATAATAATGACTTAACATCTCATAATAATGACTTAATATCTCATAATAATGACTTAGTATCTCATAATAATGACTTAGTATCTCATAATAATGACTTAACATCTCATAATAATGACTTAACATCTCATAATAATGACTTAACATCTCATAATAATGAGTTAACATCTCATAATAATGACTTAACATCTCATAATAATGACTTAATATCTCATAATAATGACTTAACATCTCATAATAATGACTTAACATCTCATAATAATGACTTAACATCTCATAATAATGACTTAGTATCTCATAATAATGACTTAACATCTCATAATAATGACTTAACATCTCATAATAATGACTTAACATCTCATAATAATGACTTAACATCTCATAATAATGACTTAGTATCTCATAATAATGACTTAGAAACTCATAATAATGACTTAACATCTCATAATAATGACTTAACATCTCATAATAATGACTTAACATCTCATAATAATGAGTTAACATCTCATAATAATGACTTAACATCTCATAATAATGACTTAGTATCTCATAATAATGACTTAGTATCTCATAATAATGACTTAACATCTCATAATAATGACTTAACATCTCATAATAATGACTTAACATCTCATAATAATGACTTAACATCTCATAATAATGAGTTAACATCTCATAATAATGACTTAACATCTCATAATAATGACTTAACATCTCATAATAATGACTTAACATCTCATAATAATGACTTAACATCTCATAATAATGACTTAACATCTCATAATAATGAGTTAACATCTCATAATAATGACTTAACATCTCATAATAATGACTTAATATCTCATAATAATGACTTAACTTCTCATAATAATGACTTAACATCTCATAATAATGACTTAGTATCTCATAATAATGACTTAACATCTCATAATAATGACTTAACATCTCATAATAATGACTTAACATCTCATTATAATGACTTAACATCTCATAATAATGACTTAGTATCTCATAATAATGACTTAGAAACTCATAATAATGACTTAACATCTCATAATAATGACTTAGTATCTCATAATAATGACTTAGTATCTCATAATAATGACTTAACATCTCATAATAATGACTTAACATCTCATAATAATGACTTAACATCTCATAATAATGACTTAACATCTCATAATAATGACTTAATATCTCATAATAATGACTTAACATCTCATAATAATGACTTAATATCTCATAATAATGACTTAGTATCTCATAATAATGACTTAGTATCTCATAATAATGACTTAACATCTCATAATAATGACTTAACATCTCATAATAATGAGTTAACATCTCATAATAATGACTTAACATCTCATAATAATGACTTAATATCTCATAATAATGACTTAACTTCTCATAATAATGACTTAACATCTCATAATAATGACTTAGTATCTCATAATAATGACTTAACATCTCATAATAATGACTTAACATCTCATAATAATGACTTAACATCTCATTATAATGACTTAACATCTCATAATAATGACTTAGTATCTCATAATAATGACTTAGAAACTCATAATAATGACTTAACATCTCATAATAATGACTTAGTATCTCATAATAATGACTTAGTATCTCATAATAATGACTTAACATCTCATAATAATGACTTAACATCTCATAATAATGACTTAACATCTCATAATAATGACTTAACATCTCATAATAATGACTTAATATCTCATAATAATGACTTAACATCTCATAATAATGACTTAATATCTCATAATAATGACTTAGTATCTCATAATAATGACTTAGTATCTCATAATAATGACTTAACATCTCATAATAATGAGTTAACATCTCATAATAATGACTTAACATCTCATAATAATGACTTAATATCTCATAATAATGACTTAACATCTCATAATAATGACTTAACATCTCATAATAATGACTTAACATCTCATAATAATGACTTAGTATCTCATAATAATGACTTAACATCTCATAATAATGACTTAACATCTCATAATAATGACTTAACATCTCATAATAATGACTTAACATCTCATAATAATGACTTAGTATCTCATAATAATGACTTAGAAACTCATAATAATGACTTAACATCTCATAATAATGACTTAACATCTCATAATAATGACTTAACATCTCATAATAATGACTTAACATCTCATAATAATGACTTAGTATCTCATAATAATGACTTAGTATCTCATAATAATGAATTAACATCTCATAATAATGAATTAACATCTCATAATAATGACTTAATATCTCATAATAATGACTTAGTATCTCATAATAATGACTTAGTATCTCATAATAATGACTTAGAAACTCATAATAATGACTTAGTATCTCATAATAATGACTTAACATCTCATAATAATGACTTAGTATCTCATAATAATGACTTAACATCTCATAATAATGACTTAGTATCTCATAATAATGACTTAGTATCTCATAATAATCACTTAACATCTCATAATAATGACTTAATATCTCATAATAATGACTTAACATCTCATAATTATGACTTAGTATCTCATAATAATGACTTAACATCTCATAATAATTACTTAACATCTCATAATAATGACTTAATATCTCATAATAATGACTTAGTATCTCATAATAATGACTTAGTATCTCATAATAATGACTTAGTATCTCATAATAATGACTTAGAAACTCATAATAATGACTTAGTATCTCATAATAATGACTTAGTATCTCATAATAATGACTTAGAAACTCATAATAATGACTTAACATCTCATAATAATGACTTAATATCTCATAATAATGACTTAACATCTCATAATTATGACTTAGTATCTCATAATAATGACTTAACATCTCATAATAATGACTTAGTATCTCATAATAATGACTTAACATCTCATAATAATGACTTAACAACTCATAATAATGACTTAACATCTCATAATAATGACTTAACATCTTATAATAATGACTTAGTATCTCATAAAAATGACTTAGTATCTCATAATAATGAATTAACATCTCATAATAATGAATTAACATCTCATAATAATGACTTAATATCTAATAATAATGACTTAGTATCTCATAATAATGACTTAGTATCTCATAATAATGACTTAATATCTCATAATAATGACTTAGTATCTCATAATAATGACTTAACATCTCATAATAATGACTTAACATCTCATAATAATGACTTAACATCTCATAATAATGAGTTAACATCTCATAATAATGACTTTATATCTCATAATAATGACTTAGTATCTCATAATAATGACTTAACATCTCATAATAATGACTTTATATCTCATAATAATGACTTAGTATCTCATAATAATGACTTAACATCTCATAATAATGACTTAACATCTCATAATAATGACTTAACATCTCATAATAATGACTTAACATCTCATAATAATGACTTAATATCTCATAATAATGACTTAACATCTCATAATAATGACTTAATATCTCATAATAATGACTTAGTATCTCATAATAATGACTTAGTATCTCATAATAATGACAACATCTCATAATAATGACTTAACATCTCATAATAATGACTTAACATCTCATAATAATGAGTTAACATCTCATAATAATGACTTAACATCTCATAATAATGACTTAATATCTCATAATAATGACTTAACATCTCATAATAATGACTTAACATCTCATAATAATGACTTAACATCTCATAATAATGACTTAGTATCTCATAATAATGACTTAACATCTCATAATAATGACTTAACATCTCATAATAATGACTTAACATCTCATAATAATGACTTAGTATCTCATAATAATGACTTAGAAACTCATAATAATGACTTAACATCTCATAATAATGACTTAACATCTCATAATAATGACTTAACATCTCATAATAATGACTTAACATCTCATAATAATGACTTAGTATCTCATAATAATGACTTAGTATCTCATAATAATGACTTAGTATCTCATAATAATGACTTAGTATCTTTAACTTAATAAAAAAAAGTTTTTTATTAAGTTAAAGATACTAAGTCATTATTATGAGACTGTTTATAACAGTGGCGGGAATGGGCTTCCATGCTTAATAGTGCTTTCACACACATGTATTTTCATGTTTTATGGGGACATTCCATAGGCGTAATGGTTTTGCTACTGTACAAACTGTACATTCTGCCCCCACCCCCCCCCCACCCCCCACCCCTAAACCTACCCATCACACAAAATATTCTGCTATTTTACATTTTTATAAAATATTGTTTGGTATGTTTTAAAGCTATTTGAAATATGAGGACGCATGAAATGTCCTCATAAAACATGTTCACGTCATAATACCAGTGTAATACCCATAACATTACTCGCATTTGTGTCCTCATAAATCATGAAAGCACACACACACACACACACACACACACTCATTCATTTTGTAAAAGTTATAACCAGAACTCAGTTCAAACTCTTCTTCAGATCAGTGGTTAAACACTCCATAAAGCACAGACACACGACCTTCAGCCCTCTTGCTCTCCGTATGTATATGTTCAGTATTCAGTCACTCCTCCAGAGTTTGTAATTATCACGGTTAATTAACACCCACTTCCAAACACAAATAACCTTCAGAGGTTCTCCGTGGAGATGCTTCATTCTCTCACCTTCAGAACCTTCGGCATGTTTTTACACTCGTCTCTCCACGTCCAGCTTCATTCTGTCCCTCCTCTCTTTCTTCAGAAACCTCAATCTTTTCTTTCTTTGATTCTCTCCGTTTTCGTGGTTTCCTCACAGCTCCTCTCATTCTGGAACGTGTGGCGTTCGATTTGGAGTTACTCTGTTATGAAATTCAATTCAGTTATGAGAAAGAGCGACAACCATTTTCTACAATCGAATGTTGAGATTTAGTAGTTTTTTTTGTTACATAAAATATTTATACTGACAAAACTTCTTACATTTATGCATTTAGACGCTTTCTTTCGAAAATATTATTATTATTATTATATTGTGTTGTTGAAGAGTGGGGCAAATTCAAAACAAACACAAAACATTTAAAAAAAAAATCACTCATTGTCATGATCTGCTCTTTGTTTGTCTGTTTTTCTGTGTTCCTTTGTTTTGCTTTCATCTGTTGTCATGTGATCTTTGTTTTGTTTTCCCAAGTGCTTGTCTAATCATCAGTCAGCTGTGTCTCGTTAGTCTTTATGTCCGTCACCTGTGCTTTGCTCGTTATCCGCTTGTGTCTCTCTGTATTTATTCCCTCTGTGTCAGTCCAGTGTCTGTCAGTATTCTGCCTGTATTCGTTTTGTCAATTAAACAATTGTTGTAAAGCAATCTTCTTCGTGCCTGTTCCTGCACTGAACGTCACACTTATGTTGTATCTATATTATTAAATAAAATAAAATAAAACACAAAAAAATATTTGATTCATTTGCCAACAGCGAAACATAAACATGAAAAATGTGTCGTCAAACTAAAATGAAACTAAAATTCTAGAACGTCATCAATGACCCGATAACGATTAGGTTTGTTCATGACTTTCAGAGAACTTAGCTCATGAATATTAACGAGCAGCGGTCTCACCCGATTGGCTGAAAGACAGACTTTGGAAAATAAGTGCTGGTTATAGTAACATTGCAGGTTATTTGGCGTTTGATGATGGATGCAGCTGTTGGGCAGAGGCTTCTCCGTCTTCTGACCGTTGTTTTATGTGGCCGGCGACAATTCATGATCTTTGCACTGTGGCTAAGCGTAATGGAAAATGAAAATATAATGATTATTTCCCAAAAAGCGGCAGTTATAATGGTTAGTAGACCCATGGGCCTGTGTGATATTGAGTGCTGTACACACAGGGTTATTGTAGTGGCTTTTACATCTGATGGCTGTGTTCAGTGTTAATGGCCCCTCATTATGACAGAGTGATTTTGCAGGGAAAGGAGCGAGTGAGCGCGAGCGGCCGAACTTTAGAAGAATATCCTCCGCTTTAATGGTAAATGTGTCGTCTGATGGCGGCGGAACACGATGCCGCTCTTTGTTTAGTCGGCGCTGTAATTTATTTTGCCGATGAGTTATTCACTCCATCTGGTTGGAGCGGCACAAACAAATGTTTCTCCGACTGATACAGGAATGAACACCGGCGAGATCCGCGTGTCTCCGACAGCCCATCACGTCACGGGCAACTAGTTAACCAATCAGTCGGCTCGAGGTTTATTCTGCCGGGTGACTCCGTGCTGCGCTGGCCTTCCTGCTCTCTGGAAAACACTGATTGTTTCTCCGTTTCTCGCGGTGAGGATGAAAATGAGCTTTACACTCTGCAGAGCTCTTCAGCCGTTTACAGACTAATTCGGTCTCCAGTGGATCTAAGCAGAATACGGTGTGTGGTTAACATGACCCGAAGAGACGTGGATCCACTACGGCTTTTTGTCAGCCAAACTGATATAACTCACAGTTAATATTCTAATAATTTCACAGCACTTTTGCATCTGATGTCAGTTTATGATCATGAGACATGCAGGTAAACAAGCGCATCTTTTTTTAGTAAGTGCTTTATTGTTTTTATTTTGAGATAAATTTAGGATTTATTCAATTTTTTGTGTTTTGATTTTTATTTATTTTAATTTGACATTTTTATGATTTCATCTACTAAAAAGTGTTTTATTTGTATTGTTTTGATTTTGAAATAATTTTAGTCTTTTAGGATTTATTTAATTTTTAGTGTTTTGATTTTTATTTATTTTAATTTGACATTTTTATGATTTCATCTATTAAAAAGTGTTTTATTTGTATTGTTTGTATTTTAAAATTATTTATTATTTTAATTTCACATATCTGATTTAATTCGTTTTAGTAAGTGTTTTATTTTGATTGTTTCTAATTTCTTATTTTTACAATTTTTAATTACTTTTTCATTTAATATTTTTTTAGGATTTAGTTCATTTTTATTCTTTTTATTTTTAAATATTTTAAATTTTAGTAGTTTAGGATTATTTATTTTTTTAGGGTTTGGGTGTTTCTTATTTTACATCTTTATGATCGAATTCCTTTCACAAAGTGTTTTATTTAGGTTGTTTTTATTATTAAATGATTTTTTAAATTTAAATTTTAAATGTTTATGAACATTTTTATGAATTTATTACTTAATTACGTCAGTTTATTATCTAATGTAGTCAAGTCAAGTCAAGTCATCTTTATTTATATAGCGCTTTTTACAATGTAAATTGTGGCAAAGCAGCTTTACATTAAAAAGAAAATGGTGTCATTGTGCAGCTTATTCTATATATTATTGATTCATTCCGTTGCAAATATCAGTAGTTATTAGTCTAGTTAATTTAGGTATAGCAGCACTGCAGAAAACAGTGACGTAATCGTCCGGCTCGACTCAGTTCACATACAACGGCGCCAATGCAGGCGTATCAAAAACACTGCTGAATTTCAAGCAAGTGTCCCAAACGTAAGCAAGCCAAAGGAACCAAAACTCCAACAAATGGAGAAAAAAACCTCGGGAGAAACCAGGCTTAGTCGGGGGGCCAGTTCTCCTCTGGCCAACAGTGAACACTTGTCCGATACTCAGGCAGAGTTACGGGTCATTAAACCCATTTGGAATCGCAACAGTCAAAATATTTAATCTAGTTCCATGTAGTTTAAGATCTTTTTGATCACGCCGGTATGGGACGGTTTGTTGGGATATGTGCCACTGGCTGATGAGTCGGTAAGGTCTTAACAAAGGATGAGCTCGTTCACACAGTCTCCGCCGACACCACAGGCCACATTGCTGCCGCACACAGGCACAGGTTCCCCGTCCGACCCGGACACGGCCCAGATCCAGCCAATCACGTTAATTGGTAAACCTCGGGATAAGCAGAGAGACAAAACATTAGCGTAGACGCCATTCTTCTTCTGATGTACCGAGTACATCCGGTGTTATAGGAAGTGTTCCTGGTTCCGGCTGACCTGATCTATGCAGCCTAACAATCCTTTAACGGATATGAAGACAAAAGTTTATAGTGCGTCATGTGTATGCCAGGTGTGTTTTTAGTCTAGATTTAAACTGACAGAGTGTGTCTGCTTCCCGAACAATGCTAGGAAGATCGTTCCAGAGTTTAGGAGCCAAATAGGAAAAGGATCTACCGCCTGCGGTTGATTTTGATATTCTATCATTAGATCTCCCTACTTTCATCAGGAGCGCAGAATCCCTGGCAATATTCAAGAGACAGCTGAAAACTCACCTCTTCCGTGAACACTTGATCCCCTCATCAAAAAAAAAAAAAAAAAAAAAAAAAAAACCCTTTCCTTCCCTTTTCCCTTCCTACTCCAGCTTATGGTACTGAGCAATGTATGAAACGTGTATTGTGAGCACTTCCTGTGTTCTTTGCCAATTCATGAAGAATCGCTTGTTTGTTTTCCTCACTTGTAAGTCGCTTTGGATAAAAGCGTCCGCTAAATGACTAAATGTAAATGTAAATGTAAAAGAGCAAATCATTTGTAACTCTAATGAGAGCAGTCTCAGTACTATGGTACGGTCTAAATCCTGACTGGAAATCCTCACAAATACCATTTCTTTCCAAGTAGGAACTAAGCTGAGATGATACTGCCTTTTCGAGTATTTTTGACAGAAAAGGTAGATTGGAAATCGGTCTGTAATTGACTAATTCACCAGGATCAAGTTGTGGTTTTTTAATAAGAGGTTTGATAATAGCCTGCTTAAAATTTTTTGGTACGTAACCTAGTGATAAAGATGAATTAATGATCTTAAGAAGAGGATCTATGACCTCTGGAAGCATCTCTTTCAATAGCTTAGTCGGTATAGGGTCTAACATACATGTTGTAGATTTTGATGATTTAACAAGTTTAGACAATTCTTCCTTTCCTATAGCAGCGAATGAATGGAATTTTTCCTCAGGGATACAACAACCCACTGTCTGATGTGATACTGTAGTAGACAGTTGCATGGCTATAATTTTCTCTCTAATGTTGTCAATCTTGCAAGTAAAGAAGTTCATAAAGTCATTACTGCTGTGCTGTTTGGAAACATCAGAAGTTGAGGCTGTATTTCTTGTTAATTTAGCCACTGTATTAAATAAATACTTAGGGTTGTGTTTATTTTCTTCTAAAAGATTTGAAAAATAAGCAGATCTAGCGGTTTTTACAGCCTTTCTGTACTCCATCATTTTCTCTCTCCATGAAATCCGAAAAACTTCTAGTTTTGAATTCTTCCAGCTGCGCTCCATTTTTATAGCTGCTCTCTTAAGGGCCCGAGTGTGCTCGTTATACCATGGCGTTGGACTAATATCCTTAATCTTTTTTAAGCGCAGAGGAGCGACAGAGTCTAGAGTGTTCGAAAAGAGAGCGTCAATAGTTTCTGTTGCAACATCGAGTTCTTCTAAGCTGTCTGGTTTGCTAAGTTGATGAAACTGATCAGGAAGATTATTTATAAAGCAATTTTTAGTGGTAGAAGTGATGGTTCTAACATATTTATGGCAGACAGGCGGTTTTCCAGCCTTGGATAAATGTAGCACGCATGAGACTAGATAATGATCTGAGACGTCATCGCTCTGCTGCAGAATTTCAACGGCATCAATATCGATTCCATGTGACAATATTAGATCTAAAGTATGATTACGACAATGAGTTGGTCCTGACACGTGTTGTCTAACTCCAATAGAGCTTAGAATATCTGTTAGTGCCAATCCCAAAGCGTCTTTTTCATTATCTACATGTATATTAAAATCACCAACAATAAGGACTTTATCCACAGCCAGTACTAACTCCGATAGAAAATCAGCAAATTCTTTGATAAAATCTGTATGGTGCCCTGGTGGCCTGTATACAGTAGCCAACACAAATTTCAAATGAGATTTGTCACTTACATTATATAACGTTACATAGAGCACCATCACTTCAAAAGAGATATATTTGAAAGACTTTTGAGTAATACTGAAGATATTACTATAGATTACAGCAACACCTCCCCCTTTACCTTTCTGACGAGGTTCGTGTCGATAATAGTAACCTTGAGGGCTAGACTCATTTAAAGTAATGTAATTGTCTGGTTTTAGCCAGGTTTCTGTCAAACACAGCACATCTAGGTTATTTTCTGTGATAATATCATTTACAATAAGTGCTTTTGAAGAAAGGGATCGAATATTCAGCAACCCAAGCTTTATCATTTTGTTATCTTTATAATCTCTGTTTACTACTTGTTGAACATCAATTAAATTATCACCCGTAAATGGGTTTGGAAGTTTTCTGTATTTATTAGTTCGGGGTACAGACACAGTCTCTATCTGATGATATCTAGGTGAAAGAGTCTCTATGTGTTGGGATTTATCTGAATTCTGTGACGTGAGACAGCTAGCAGACGGTCGGTTTAGCCAGTCTGTCTGCTTCCTGACCTGGGCCCCAGTTAGTCAAGGTTGAGCTCTAAGACTATGTGCCATATTACTAGAGAGAAGAGCGGCACCACCCCAGGAGGGATGAATACCATCTCTTTTCAACAGGTCAGGTCTGCCCCAAAAACTTTTCCAATTGTCTATGAAACCTATATTATTCTGTGGACACCACTTTGACAGCCAGCCATTGAGTGATGATAGTCTGCTAATTATCTCATCACTCCTACGAGCAGGAAGGGGTCCAGAAAAAATTACAGTGTCTGACATCATACGTGCGATTTCACAGACCTCTTTAATGTTAATTTTGGTGATCTCCGACTGGCGAAGTCGGACATCATTAGCGCCGACGTGAATAACAATCTTATAGTATTTACGATTAGCATTAGCCAGCACTTTTAAATTTGCTTTGATGTCAGGCGCTCTGGCTCCCGGCAAACATGTGACTATGGTGGCTGGTGTCTCTATTTTCACGTTCCGTGTAATAGAATCGCCAATAACTAGGGCACTTTCAACAGGATTCTCAGTGGGTGCGTCACTGAGTGGGGAGAACCTGTTTGATGTTCTAATCGGAACGGAAGAGTGGTGTTTTTTAACACGACTAGGCCGCCTCACGGTCACCCAGTTGCCCTGCTGCACGGGCTCTACAGCCGGAACCGAACAATGTACGGAGTTCACTAGGCTAGTCGCATCCAAAACAGTATCTGAAGCCCCTGCATTCTTACTATCCTCAATTAAAGTTTGGATGCGTGTCTCTAATTCTAAGATTTTCTCTGTCAGCCTGACTATTTCCCTACATTTATGACATGTGAATCCTTCATCGCTGACAGAAAAAGCTAAACTATGCATGTGACAGGCAGTGCAAGTAACAATGAAAGGAGAAGATGACATAGCTTACCGTGTTTGTAGACCGATCCGACTTACCAGATGTTTAACGCGTTGTGATGGTGATTTAGATTAAAAGATTAAAAACTAGCGATGTCAGATTAATGTGATAGGCAATATAAGACAATATCAGATATATAGTGAAGATAAAGTAGACAGCAAACAATGACAATAGATAGATTCAAATAAAGCTATGGAGCAACAGACTCAAACAATTCAGCAGCGAGGCAGACAGAAGCAATCGATCAAGTCTCCAATCTAAGCACAAATATCTCACATTTACACTTGTGTGAGAATTTTAAAGTGATTCAAAAACGACAAGTTACTGTAAAAATTGTTTATTGTTGCATACTGCGCATACTATAGTGAAGTGTGCTATTGGGGAGGAGCAAGTTCAGATAATCCTCCAATCACAGCTCTGTATGCAAATAAATCCCTGCCCACTTCGGATTGCTCCTGACTGCTTCAGATTCTTTATTTTCCAGGAAGGGATTTTGAAAATCAAACCTGTTGATGTTTGTTTGTGTATGAGTTCACACATGCTGTTGTGTGTGTGTGTGTGTGTGTGTGTTTGGAACACATGTACTGTAGATGTGTATGTTGTGTCATGTTGTTTGCCAGTCAAATCAAACACACACACCGAGTCTTTCCTTATCCGTGTGTGTGTGTGTGTGTGTGTGTGCGCGACTCAATCACATGCACTGGTTCACAGGTTTATGATGTGCTTTTAATTAAGATTCATTAGAATAGATATTTCTCATTAGAGCACAATCCCCTCCAGACCTCCATGATGAACCTGTCAGTCAAAGCAAACTGAGTTCACAGAAACAAACTCGCTCTTTCTCTTCACACTCCAGTGGACACAGAGGCAGCAGAATCTCTTTAAAACAGCATGTAAATGTGCTTCAAATCTGATGTTTCATCCTCAAATGTGATTATACCCGTCAAACAAAAATACGTTCTAAATCTGAACGTTCCGATTAAGTTATAAAAAAAAAAAAAACATTGTTTCTATGAGAATGTTACTTTTGAATTTTCTCTGAACGTTCCAAAACAAGTAACAAGTTCAAGCATTGATTGACAGGTTGTTTTCACCCCACCGTTCGTCCACTTCATCTCTATGGAGCGACAACAGCTGCGAACTTCGCGATGTGGTTGGATCAGAATTTTGCAGTGCGGCGTAAAGAGCAGCGGGCCGAGGACAGAGCCTTGTGGGGCACCTGTGCTCAGTGACATGGTGCTCGGAGTTTCCCGGCCGAAACTCACTCACCGAGCTCTTCTGGTTAAAAGTCCAGGATCCGCTCACACAGGGAGGCGTTGAGGCCCAGCGAGTTGAGCTTGTTGATGAGCAAAGATCACGTAACTGTGAACAAACGCTCATAACCTTGAGAATGTTGGCCAAAGTTCCTGTGAGCTGCGTAGAAAAATTCCTTTTCTCATCAAATGCCCTGCTAAATATAAAAAATGCAGTAAAATGGGTTGTTTCACTTTAATTGTTCAAAATTACATTTGAACTCCGTGTCACAGGCCTGAATCGCGAGTCATGTCGTTTCCCGTTTCGACGGCAGAGAGACATTTAATTAAAGGTTAATTAACGGGAGCTCGGAGGTGTCGAATTTACGCCTTTTTGCTTTATTAACACACAGAGAAGAAAAGAAAAGGCACAAAGGCAGAATGTGAGTTAAGTTGCAGATAGTGAAGCTGAAACAAGCAGCGCTAGATGGAGAAAAGCAGCGTGTGAGTTTTCAGAGGGTTTCACAGTCTGCCGAATAATTACATTAAGCGTGAGACTGAGACAATCGCGGCTCTCCAGAGAGAAATTAAACTCCCACTGCTTTAATCTGCGGTTTTACTCACTCCACGTCACAGCGAGCAGCGTTTCCGCCCGCGTCACCGAGGTCAGCCTTCACGTCTGTGACAGGTGCAGTCGGGAGAATGAAACACAGACGTATTTTAGACGTTCATCATCCTCCAGCTGAATCCTCGGAGACTCCGTCACTGTTTTCTCATCATCGTTCAGCGTGATGGACAGAACTTCAGCTTCCAGATATGAAGCAACAACTGAAACGTTGTGTCGAAATCGCCATCGTACTGTTCCGTGATTTATGGACACTGAAATTATTAGTGTAGAAACATGTTTAACGTCACAAATAATTCCAAAGAATTGGCAAGAAACACAGTGGATTAAACATGACGATACAAAAGATCATTGACCTGATAGAAAAACAATGGAAGTCTATGAGACGAGCTCTCTGATAGTGTGTGTGTGTGTGAGTGTGTGTGTGTGTGTTAACTCAGTAATGAGGTTGTATGAGGGTCAGTAACCGCAGAGATGAACCACACAGATTTCTGCTCTGATCATTACAGACCTACAACAAAGCTGACGGCAACAATTGACCACACACACACACACACACACACACACACACACAGCATCTGTTGTTGTGTGTGTTGACAGGTTAGAAGAGGGTTTTGCAGGAGATAATTTAAAATGAATCCTGAGGTTCCCTTGTTAATAAACGACAATTTGAATCAGTGTTAATTAAAAGAGCACAATGCAATGAGAATCTCTCATTACTGACACACACACACACACACCAGTCGAGTAACTGATCTCTAGTCTCATCCTGCGTTATGAATGTGATGGAGGAGAGTTTGCGCGTGTTTGTTGTGAATTTCATGTCAAGTCTTTAAGTTTTGAGTCTTCCGTCTGTTTCAAGGTTTGTTTGGTTCTTACAAATTATGCATGAATAAAAGAGTTCTGTATCCGCATCAGGATCGGGATAAAACTAAACCGGCGACGCTCCGAACACACCGGTCAAACCCCTTCTGTTTCTCACCGTCATCATCGCTGACCGATCCACACCGACGAGCTTCTCAGACTCATCTTCTGTGTTCCTACATTCATTTATCAGATTTAGCAACAGGAGAGATGTTGCTAAACGTGAACATTAAGCATAAATATAACATTTCAAAGCGTAATACATTTGAAAACAAATGTTAAGAATGAAATTAGGCATGTAAACATGATCAAATATATGTATAGAAACACATTTCTGCTACATGAGAAAAAAAAATCTCACTCTGGGAAATCATTAATATGACATACTTAAAGGCAATTATGAGATTAAAAAGTTCAAATTATGTCCTAAAAGTTTGAAAAGTCATATTTATGAGATTAAAAATTGAAATTAAGATGTAAATTTCAACTTTTAATGTCGTAATTTTGACTTTTTATCTCCTAATTATGACAGTATGTCAGTTTTTGAATTTTTACCTAATTATTATGACAGTGTGTCAATTTTGACCATATCTCATAATTTTGACTTCTAATTTCATAAAATATACAGGTTTATCAATAGGAACATTAATTAATTTAACATTAATTAATGCACTAACTAACATGAATTAACAGTGAGCAACATATAATTTATTCATTTTTGTTAATGTTAGTTATGTAGTATAGTTGTTCATGTATGTTCACAGTGCATTACCTAATGTTATCGAATACAACTTTTGATTTTAAAAATATATTAGTAAATGTAGATATCAGCTGAAATATCAAAAGCTGTAGGAGTATTGTTCACTGTTAGTTCATGTTAACGACTGAAACCTGGTTGTAATGTGTCATAAATGACAACTAAAAGTGTCAAATGCACTAATATTTGGCAAACGAATTCAGAAATACTTCAACATGTGATTTGGGTCCAAATGACGAGTCAGAATTCATTTGGAGCGGCTTTCAAAAACACATCAGCTGTTTTGCATGAGGTGGATAAAACAAGCGAGTGTTCTCGTGTGACGTGTGTCTGTCGTTCTGCTGCGTTTTTCAAACTCCATTACGAGAAACAATTTTCCTTCTGTATGTCAAAAGAGCAAGAAAGCCTTATGAACACGTGCGCTCCAACAAACACCCGTCCACACACTGCTGCCGCTCTCACGTGATTGATTGACTGCTCCGCACACACACACACACACACACGGTTCAGTAATGAAATCTGCTTTGGCTGGAGGTTTCATCTCATTGATGTGATAGAAAAATGTGAATGTATGTTTCAGAAGGAAAGAGCGAAAAGAGAGAAAGAATGTGAAATACTCACATGCTGCATGATTCACAGTATATACTGTAAAGGGCATACTTTAAAAATAGTTTTTTTTTAGTGTGGAAAAGTATACAAATTTAATTTATTGTATTTCCTAATCAATTTGTGTAAAAAATGTCTGAACTTTTGTCTGAGGGATCAGATGATGTGTCAAGAAGGAAATACTTTAAAAAACACAATAGAGATTATTGACAAATACACAAAACAGACAATATTCAATTCATTGGGAGTGGGAAACTGCACATTTTGTTTATGTTTGTTTTACTTTGAATCATAAGGTATCTTGATCATTTGTAACTGTTTAGATTGTTGTGACAAATTACATTTTTATGCAAAACTTTTATTTTGTCTTTTTATGTGTGTATTTACACTATATAGATTTGTTAGATGATGTGCTCAGCAAGATTTCATGAATTTCATCAACACTACATTAAAAAATAGTGAAATATTATTCTAATGTAAATCATCAGTTTTCTATGTGAATATATAGTAAAATATAATTTATATCCAGTGATGAAAGCTGAATTTTCAGCATCATTACTCCAGTCTTCAGAGTCACATGATCCTTCAGAAATCATAATATGAGGATTTGATGCTCAAGAAACACGATTATTTTCTCAGCAAACACATTTTACCATGACGCATTTTCTCAAACTAAGTCTCAGCTTTCAAATTCTGTCCATTGCATCACAACATGCGAACAATAAATGTGACTGTCAGAACACTGTTGCGTCTCAGTTCAAGAGGAGTGTTTTCTTCCTCTTTACTTCTAGTTACAGCAGCAAATAAAGAACGAACATCGGAAGGAATCGAATGTCGAAAGATCCAGAACGACTTGAATCGCGTCTCGTGTCATCGATCTATCAGCGTTTCAACCGTGGAAAGACGTCAATATGTCAAAATATGTCATCAAAGTGACCTCAGGACAGCCGTTCACTGACCTCAGTTCAGCGGTTAACTATGATAAACACTAGAGAGGAGCGTCTTCACTGTGAATGGTGTGTGTTTGTCTGAAGAAATGTCATGACGAAATCCCGGACGAGCCCCCAATTTATGTGACGACCCTCAAAGAGGACACTTCGCCGAATGAGTTTCACTGAAGATAAAAATGAGTTCATTTAAAGTTAATCAAATCAAAAAATGAGACTTCAGTCATGAGTTCCTCTCCCTCATGTCGTTCGTTCATCTTCAGACGCAAATGAAGATGTTTTTGATGAGGTTTGTGACTCGTCCATAGACAGCAACATAATCAACACTTTCAAGGTCCAGAAAGAACTAAAGACACGTGATGCGGCGCTTCAAGAGTCCAGAACACTTTCTGTGCCCCAAAACAACTAAAACAACCACTTTACATAACAAATTTATTGAGCAGTCTCTTGTCTTATCCTTACTCAGGAGACGCACCGTGAAGCTTCCGTGTTTTTGTCCGAATGCTGATCATGTGATCACACCGTGTAACATTTGTAACATTATAAATGTCTTTACTGTCACTTTTGATCAATTTAATGTGTCCTTGATGAATAAAACTATTAATTTCTGCCCATTTTTTAGTCAAATTATTGCTGTCAAATCGATTAATCATGATTAATCGCATCTAACTTTTATGTTAGATGCCATTAATCGTGACATATATATATACAGTACTGTGCAAAAGTTTTAGGCAGGTGTGAAAAAATGCTGTAAAGTAAGAATGCTTTCAAAAATAAACTTGGTAATAGATTATATTTATCAATTAACAAAATGCAAAGTGAGTGAACAGAAGAAAAATCTAAATCAAATCCATATTTGGTGTGACCACCCTTTACCTTCAAAACAGCATCAATTCTTCAAGGTACACTTGCACAAAGTCAGGGATTTTGTAGGCATATAGTTAGGTGTATGATTAAACAATTATACCAAACAGGTGCTAATGATCATCAATTCAATATGTAGGTTGAAACACAATCATTAACTGAAACAGAAACAGCTGTGTAGGAGGAATAAAACTGGGTGAGGAACAGCCAAACTCAGCTAACAAGGTGAGGTTGCTGAAGACAGTTTACTGTCAAAAGTCATACACCATGGCAAGACTGAGCACAGCAACAAGACACAAGGTAGTTATACTGCATCAGCAAGGTCTCTCCCAGGCAGAAATTTCAAGGCAGACAGGGGTTTCCAGATGTGCTGTCCAAGCTCTTTTGAAGAAGCACAAAGAAACAGGCAACGTTGAGGACCGTAGACGCAGTGGTCGGCCAAGGAAACTTACTGCAGCAGATGAAAGACACATCATGCTTACTTCCCTTCGCAATCGGAAGATGTCGAGCAGTGCCATTAGCTCACAATTGGCAGAAAACAGTGGGACCCTGGTACACCCATCTACTGTCCGGAGAAGTCTGGTCAGAAGTGGCCTTCATGGAAGACTTGCGGCCAAAAAGCCATACCTCCGACGTGGAAACAAGGCCAAGCGACTCAACTATGCACGAAAACACAGGAACTGGGGTGCAGAAAAATGGCAGCAGGTGCTCTGGACTGATGAGTCAAAATTTGAAATATTTGGCTGTAGCAGAAGGCAGTTTGTTCGCCGAAGGGCTGGAGAGCGGTACACGAATGAGTGTCTGCAGGCAACAGTGAAGCATGGTGGAGGTTCCTTGCAAGTTTGGGGCTGCATTTCTGCAAATGGAGTTGGGGATTTGGTCAGAATTAATGGTATCCTCAATGCTGAGAAGTACAGGCAGATACTTATCCATCATGCAATACCATCAGGGAGGCATCTGATTGGCCCCAAATTTATTCTGCAGCATGACAACGACCCCAAACATACAGCGAAAGTCATTAAGAACTATCTTCAGTGTAAAGAAGAACAAGGAGTCCTGGAAGTGATGGTATGGCCCCCACAGAGCCCTGATCTCAACATCATCGAGTCTGTCTGGGATTACATGAAGAGAGAGAAGCAACTGAGGCTGCCTAAATCCACAGAGGAACTGTGGTTAGTTCTCCAAGATGTTTGGGCCAACCTACCTGCCGAGTTCCTTCAAAAACTGTGTGCAAGTGTACCTAGAAGAATTGATGCTGTTTTGAAGGCAAAGGGTGGTCACACCAAATATTGATTTGATGTAGATTTTTCTTCTGTTCACTCACTTTGCATTTTGTTAATTGATAAATATAAACTATTAACATGTCTATTTTTGAAAGCATTCTTACTTTAC
>CM074284.1:420000-425000 GCA_037194245.1 Opsariichthys bidens
GTGTATGAGTGTGTGTGTGTGTTTGAGTGTGTGTGTGTGTGTGTGTGTGTGTTTGAGTGTGTGTGTGTGTGTGTGTATGAGTGTGTGTGTGTGTGTTTGAGTGTGTGTGTGTGTGTGTGTGTGTGTGTTTAAGTGTGTGTGTGTGTGTGTGTTTAAGTGTGTGTGTGTGTGTGTGTATGAGTGTGTGTGTGTATGAGTGTGTGTGTGTGTATGAGTGTGTGTGTGTGTGTTTGAGTGTGTGTGTGTGTGTTTGAGTGTGTGTGTGTGTGTGTGTGTGTGTGTGTGTGTGTGTGTGTGTGTGTGTGTTTTAAGTGTGTGTGTGTGTGTGTGTGTGTGATCAGTAGGTTGCCTTTAATTGCCTGGTGTTCTAATTCCACTCCAAGAGATTGTATAAAGAGAGAGAGACCTTCAAACGACCTTCTTAATCAATCGAAAGCCAATAGCGTGAAGTCGACTGCAGTTTTTCATTCCTGCGCTGCAGCGTCACACCCCTCCGTCTCTCTTTACAGAAGTTATGGCATGTTGCTTGTTTTCTTCTTCATGTGAGAATATTTGAGGGATAGTTTCGCATAACAATGAAAATTCTGTCATTTATTCACGCTGTCCCAAACCCGGATGACTCCATTAAACGGCAGAACACAAAAGGAGATGTTCATAACAGAGTTTAGATCAGGTTTAACTCTTTTTTTGGAGCTGTGCAGGAAGCCGCAGCTGAAGCACTTCAGCTCTGAGTTCAGAGGAGTAAATGACGCCTGAATGTTGAACTGATCTTTGAGCTCTGAATACAGTTAATGCAGAATCTGGTCTCTGTGTGTGATCTCATTAACATCGTTTCTTTCTCAGCTCCAGATGCAGTGCTTGACCACGAGGTCATTACGCCGCCGCGGGTCTGTCACAGTCCCGCGTAACGCTGAACGAATGGATAAACGCTCCTGCTAATATTAGTTATTTCTGTGGATTTGCATAAGCCTCTCAGGGAAATGTATTGTTTAATTAAATTGAAAACTCTTTCCGTCCCGTTCAGGCGGGTCAAGATTCTACAATTTATAAAAACACACACTGATTCTTTATTTACAACACTCACACACACACAGTCACACACACACCTACTCACACACATTGTGTTTTCATGGTTTATGGGGACATTCCATAGTTGTAATGGTTTTTATACTGTACAAACTGTACATTCTGCCCCCCCCACCCCCACAATATAAGGAAAACAAATACACACAAACACACATACACAGTCACTCACACACACACACACACACACACACACACACACACAATATAAAATAAATATAAATGTTATGCTTTGTTTGAACTGCAGTATGAATGTTCTATGTGTGAATGCAAAGTATTAAAAGCTTCATTTGTTACATTCTTGCATTTTTAAAAATTGTCAGAATGAATTTCTTCACCGATTGCAAATAAAGGCATGTTGTTCTCTCAGCGGACACGACCTCAGTCTGATGTTCCCGGTCTCTCGTCGTCACAGAGCAACAGGAGAGAATCCCGCCGAGCAACTCAATGATCACCTGCTTTCACGCGTCATCCGCAGAAACTCTAGCGCCCCCTTGAGTACGGAGGGATCGAAGTGTGTCAGTCAAGCTTTATACTGGAAAATTAAAGTTTTCTGGGGATTACGTAAACAAAGAAAGTTGGAAAAGTTAATGTTTTTGTTTGCTTTTGGTTATTGATGTGAGATGAGGGAATTTGTATGAACGAAACCACAACATTCAGACTCGCTTTGACTTTAATGTTCGGACTGATAAATTCTCTCCTCTCCAGGTGACTTTCCCTTTAAATCTGTTGATTCTGTGAGGAACGGTTTTTCTGAGACCGCAGGTGTGCATTTCTCTACTAGTACACAATTTCTCATCACACATTACGTTATTAGCTGAACAATTGAAGAGAAAAATGAAAGTTTTGAGCCACGATCAAAGTCTCTCATTTATTTGGTTATAGTCAAATAGAAAATGAGCAGAAATAAACTAAAATATTTATTTTACTTCACAGCTTTTTTGTGTTCTGTTCTTTTATTTTCCAAGTTTATATTAGATTTATTAGGACCTCACTGTATATTTTATTCACATTAAATATTGAATATTCAAACCAGCTCATTCCTAACGCATTATTATCAACCTTCATCTGACACGTGTGTATTAATATATAATCACTGTAATTTGTTTAGTTTATTGCATTACACTGAAATGTAGAAATAACGGATGGAATCAGAACTCGTGGTCAGAATCGATGCAGCGCTGATCCATGAGAACATCTGGAAGTGGCATTAATGTAGCGAACAGAAACTCGTCAAGGGTTCGTTAACAGAGACGTCACATGAAAACAGCCAATCAGAGCAGAGCTTGCTGTTTTGAGAATGTTTCTTGCCATTTTCGTGTAGAATATGCAAAGCTTTCAAAGGATCCATAATAAGGCTTCTTACATTCTGAACAGCCTTCGAGTTGGGACGCACGAGAGAGAGAGACAGAGAGACAGAGAGAGAGAGGGACAGAGAGACAGAGAGAGAGAGGGACAGAGAGAGAGAGAGAGAGAGAGAAAGAGACAGAGAGAGAGAGAGACAGAGAGAGAGAGGGACAGAGAGAGAGAGACAGAGAGACAGAGAGAGAGAGACAGAGAGAGAGACAGAGAGAGAGAGACAGAGAGAAAGAGACAGAGAGAGAGAGAGACAGAGAGAGAGAGAGAGAGAGAGAGAGAGAGACAAAGAGAGAGAGAGAGAGAGAGAGAGACAAAGAGAGAGAGAGAGAGAGAGAGAGGTAGAGCACTCAGGGGTGATGGATCGAGTGGCTGTTTGCATTTTTCTCTGGAGATCCATATGGAATGATATCATACTCTCCTCTCTGGGGTATAGAGGGGGAGGGGCTGGAGGAATGACATCAGAATATTAATGAGGCGTGACAGAGTTGAAGTCACTTTCTCTCTGGCAGTAAGCCACGCCTCTTTAATAGAGCCACGCCCCTCTGCCCAGCAGCAGTTAGACAGCTGTCACATTCTGTCTCTCTTTTTGTGCTTGATTTCCATCCACTTCACTTACACACACACACACTCACACACACACACACACTGACCCCTTCAACACAATCACTATGTTTTGGAGCTCAGAAAAGCAACCAGTGCCTACAAATCAAGCCAATGTCATACACACCCTGGAGTGACACACACACACACACACACAGGCGCGCTCCACTCTTTTGCCAGTGGCAGGGTGTTTTGTGAGATTTTCTTGGCATGCATGAAATGGAAGGTCTTTTACATTATGTTAAGGGATCGGACACAATCACAGCTGCTTCTGTTTCTGTTTTTTCAGGCTTTGGCTGGAGTGTGTGTGAGTTTCTCTGGTGGGGTGATTAAATCCAGATAAAGGGATGAGCCACATGCGGTCCACCCTCATCCACCCGTCCGCTCGTGCGCTTAACATGCAGTGCACCACCCGCGGTAATCACAACGAGTGCAGCGTCCGTTCCACTGCCACTCCCTCTAATCACATTTACACACACTCACTCACACACACAAACTATACACACTCACACACACACACACTATACACACACACTCAGATACACACTATACACACACACACACACACTATACACACACACACATATTGTTTTCATGGTTTATGGGGACATTCCATAGGTGTAATGGTTTTTCTACTGTACAAACTGTACATTCTGCCCCCCCACCCCTAAACCTACCCATCACACAAAATGTTCTGCTGTTTTACATGTTCAAAAAAGATCATTCTGTATGATTTATAAGCTTGTTTCCTCATGGGGACCAACAAAATGTCCCCACAATGTCAACATTTACTAGGATTACTATACCTGTGGGGACATTTGGTCCCCGTAATGTAGGGAATACCCACACACACTCTCACACACACACACACACACACACACACACACACACACTCACACACACTTACACACACATACACACTCACACTCACACTCACACACACTCACACACACACACACTCACACTCACACACACACACACACACACAAACACACACACTCACACTCACACACACAAACACACACACACACACACACTCACACACACACACACAAACACACACACACACACACACTCACTCACTCACTCACTCACACACACACACACACACACACACATCAATTCCTCATCAATCTCATATCAGATACTTCTATTTTTTTAATAACTCTACAATCAGACTAACCCAAACTCTCGCTAAAAAAGAAAAGAAATGAACAGACTCGTTTGTATTGTTTCGGAGGTTTTGTCAGATTTATCTTATTTCTGCAGCAACAAATCCTCAAACTACACTCAAACAGTGCTGGTGAAAAACGACACGCACTGGGCTGAAGACGGACAAACCCAGCAGTTGGGTTAAATGTTTGCCTGTTGGGAGGTTTTATTTAACCCAACTATTGTTTAACAATTATTGTATCGATCACTTAAAATGAACCCAAGACATGTTGGATATCGACATTTATTAATAACTTTAATTAATAATAATTTAACAACAAACATTTACTAAATTGCTTATTAATGAATGTTCACCTATTGCTGTTGCTTCTAGTAATTATGTGTCTGATTTTTAACCCATAGAGTGTTAAATGAAAGTACCCAGCAGGTTGGGCAGAGATTTAACCCAATAGCTGGGTTAAAACAACTATTAGTGCATCATCGCCCAAATGAGTTTTGGGTAAATCTCTCTATTATGAGATGATTAATGCGTCAAATGAGTGATAAGAAAACTCTCTGAGCAAAGACAGTTGATGCAACGGGACACCGAAACGAGGTAAAATGATTATACGAGTTAATTAGGACTTACGAGATGGGGAGGCTCATTTGCATAACAAGAACATATTTAACTCCAGAGACCCCGAACACCAACTGAACTGAGCATAAACAACTTCACAAACAACACACACTCACTCACTGGCTCACACAGCGACACTCAAGAGCGCGCGCGCGCGCGCATTCAGCGT
>CM074284.1:430000-432500 GCA_037194245.1 Opsariichthys bidens
ACCATTACGCCTATAGAATGTCCTCCCTTTGATAGCAAAACAAACCTGTGTGTGTGTGTGTGTGTGTGCGTGAGTGTGTGTGTCGTGCTCCATTAGCCACTAGCAGGTTTGTTGCTCTGCAGGAGGTGAGCTTTGTCTGGCAGGCTTGACGCAGTTTACCGGCGTGTGGTTGATGGGTAGCGAGTGTGTGTGTGTGTGTGTGAGGACCTGTTTGAATGTGTCTAAGCCTCGCTCTCTCCTTACCCACTCAAGTCACATCAACTCTCCACCTCTCTCCATCCATCAATCGCTGCTCCCCGGAGTCTCTCTCTCTCTCTCGCGGATCGATCCAGGCCTTTGAGTCATTGGCCAGTGTTTCTCTGATGGTTGAGTGTCTGAAATCAATCTAAACAACTTTAGGAAGGCGCATTAGAAGCGGAGTAAAAAACTAAGAACTGGGAGCTTGTCATAAAAGACCGATCCGTTTTTAATCAAGCTTTTTAATCAGGAATTACAAAACAGATAGTCGTGGTGGTGAATGCTGATGGGTCCAGTGTTTGTGTCATGCCGGAACACACATGAGGAGAAAGCAATAAGCCTCAAACAAGGTCGTTGGCTTGATTCCCTGAAAATGCATGAACTGATGAAATGTAATTAATGACGTTGTTATGCACTGTCTCAAGCAATTCATGAATTGCATCTCTCTCACAACAGGTCCTACTGCAACAGAGTTGCCTCCGAGTCGAAAGGGTCAAAGGTCATGCCCTTACTTTGATCCCAGATCCTTCCCTTCTCCTCTCGTGACCTCATGTTCAACACTTTCCCCAACAAGTCCAGGGCGCAGACGTCGGTCGGCATGGAGAAGACGTACTCCCTCACGGCGCATTACGACGACTTCCAGGAGATCAAGTACGGGAGCCGCTACAGCAGCAGCACGCTGAGCAACGGCATGAGTTTGCATCTGGGCGGATCTCTGGACCGCGGCGGCCGAGGCCGGAGCGGGCGGGACAAATGCGTGGGCGGAGCCGGTCCCGGGGGCGGGACTCCGGCCCGCTGGAGCCGGCGTGAGATCTGCCTGCTCTCGGCTCTGGTGTTCGCGGCGGGAATGTGCGTGATCCTCGGATGCATGTTGGCGCTGAAGTTTCTGTCGTTGGAAGCGCAGGATTCCCAGTGCAGGCAGGACTGCGTCAAGCGGCGCTCGCTGCTCCGGGCGGCCCGTTTCGTCCAGGGTAACATCGACCCGAGCGTGCAGCCTTGCCACGACTTCTACAGCTTCGCGTGCGGAGGGTGGCTCCGCCGACACGGGATCCCCGACGACAAACTGAGCTACGGGATCATCACCGCCATCGGGGAGCTGAACCAGGAGAAGCTGCAGCGCCTCCTACAGGCGGCGGTCCAGAGGAACGAGCCCCACAGTGCCGAGAGGAAGGTATTTGAACGGAGACGCTCATTTTGTTTTCTGATGTTACAGTTAACTAAAGCTAAAGCAGTTTCATGATGTTGATTGAAATTAAATATATAAAACTTAAAGCTAGTTGCATTTCTTATAGTTGAACTTGATCTACTAATATAAAGAAAAGCGTAAACACTATTAAAAGTGACAATCGCACAACAAAATGATTAAAACTTGAATTCAAAGGAAAAGGTCAAATATGTCATTAATAAATCTCAATAACGCTGTCATAGATTTTTTTTACAATATACAACAATACATAATTATAATAATATTTTCCAGTCAAGCATCACTGTCTCTTTTGCTCAGACGTGATTTGGATTTATGCATTTTAATTCAATTGCTTGTTTCATTTAGAAAATGAAAACACTGCATTGACACTTCTTTAATTTCACCAGGAAGAGCTTCTGCAAATAATTGAACAAATTAAATTAAATAAAAAAAAAAAATATATATATATATATATATGTTGAATTTCCATACGTTCCTCCTTTCACCAGTGAAAGATTGGGAGTAAATGATACGTCATTTCCTCCGGCAGGTGAAAGAGTTCTACCGCTCCTGCGTCAACATGAAGGAAATCGACCGCCTGGGGGCGGGGCCTCTGACCGAGGTGATTGACAGCTGCGGCGGGTGGGACCTGTCCGGAGCTCCTCCGGGAGGGGCGGGGTGGGACAGTAGCTCCGCCCCCGCGAGGCCAGATTTTAATGAGATGCTGTACAGGACGCAGGGAGTGTACAGCACATCGGTGTTCTTCTCTCTCACCGTCAGCGTAGACGATAAAAAACTCGTCGCGCAACGCCATACGGGTGAGGGAGAGATCGTTTCGTTATCATTTCATAGGGTGTCGTTCCTGCTTCAGAGTGACTTCAACCCGTGTGTGATTGCAGATCGATCAGGAGGGTCTGACTCTGCCGGAGCGGACTCTGTATCTGGGACAGGATGAAGACAGTGTGAAGGTGAAGCGTCTCTCCATCTGTCGCTCCGCCGCCTCTCGCTGTGAGCTCACGTGTCTAATTGATCGTGTCGCAGCTGGTGATGATGTCACAGATGAGCTCGTGTGCGTTA
>CM074284.1:437500-445000 GCA_037194245.1 Opsariichthys bidens
AACCTCATTCTCATCAAATGCTTGTTCTCAAAAATCTCGCTTTTCCTCTCTGTGAGTGGAACCAGCGCTGGAAGAACTGGAGGCCTGTAGCTGTTCTTTGTGCTGACTGTAAAGTAAAAAGTAGACTTGGGTTTGTTCAAGTTGCTTAAAGCGGCGCGCATCGCTCTGAGCGACTCGTTCACATCTGTCAGCAAAATAAAGCCAAGAACTTGCTTGTTTGACTCAACTTCGCAACACCTTGAGTCTGTACTGATCACACCTGCATGTCACTTTACAGTAATAGCTATTGATCTGTGAGATCGTACACATATGCAGACAGACGGACGGACGGACGGAGTTGTGATGCGGGTTTTGTTGGGTCTCTTGTGATGATGCTGTTGTTATTGACTCTCCTCACTGATGTTGCTTGTATTAATTGTTCATTTGAGGATCTGCCGCTTTTTCTGCAGTTTATTCCTGCAGGCGAATCGAATTACCATCCTGGTGTGTCACATGACATGATGGTGATGTTGTCATTTTCCGTGATGTTGTTTATCTGTGTTTTATGGGTAATTAAAAGGAAATAGTTTGTAGGGCTGCTGATTGGATTTCATCTGAATGCTAGTCTGTGGTTTGAGAGGCCGTTGAGCCAAAGGACGATTTAATGGGTGTAATTATGCGCTGACGGTGAGACGTGGTGGGCACAGGAGCAATGGAAACCACACACACTCACACTAACACACACGTGGAGAATGTTAATTTGAATCGTTCAGTCATTTTTATCCATATGAAACTGAAGACCTGTTTCAATATCCTGCCTGAGTTTTGGATTCCTGTAGTTTGATGAACTGCTTATTTTCGCATCCACATGACTCAAGCTGTCTGTCTCACTCTCACTCACTGTCTCACACTCACTGTCTCATGCTCACTGACTCACTCTCACTGACTCACTCTCACTGACTCACTCTTACTGACTCACTCTCACTGACTCACTCTCACTGACTCACTCTCACTGACTCACTCTCACTGACTCACTCTCACTCACTGTCTCACGCTCACTGTCTCACGCTCACTGACTCACTCTCACTGACTCACTCTCACTGCCTCACTCTCACTGATTCTCACTCACTGTCTCACGCTCACTGACTCACTCTCACTGACTCACTCTCACTGACTCACGCTCACTGACTCACTCTCACTGACTCACGCTCACTGACTCACGCTCACTGACTCACGCTCACTGACTCACTCTCACTGTCTCACGCTCACTGACTCACTGTCTCACTCTCTGTGACTCACTCTCACTGTCTCACGCTCACTGACTCACTCTCACTGACTCACTCTCACTGACTCACTCTCACTGTCTCACTCTCACTGACTCACTCTCACTGTCTCACACTCACTGACTCACTCTCACTGTCTCACGCTCACTGACTCACTCTCACTCACTGTCTCACGCTCACTGACTCACTCTCACTGTCTCACGCTCACTGACTCACTCTCACTCACTGTCTCACGCTCACTGACTCACTCTCACTCTCACGCTCACTGACTCACTCTCACTGTCTCGCGCTCACTGACTCACTCTCACTCACTGTCTCACGCTCACTGACTCACTCTCACTGTCTCACGCTCACTGACTCACTCTCACTCACTGTCTCACGCTCACTGACTCACTCTCACTGTCTCACGCTCACTGACTCACTCTCACTGTCTCACGCTCACTGACTCACTGTCTCACTCTCTGTGACTCACTCTCACTGTCTCACGCTCACTGACTCACTCTCACTGACTCACTCTCACTGTCTCACTCTCACTGACTCACTCTCACTGTCTCATACTCACTGACTCACTCTCACTGTCTCACGCTCACTGACTCACTCTCACTCACTGTCTCACGCTCACTGACTCACTCTCACTGTCTCACGCTCACTGACTCACTCTCACTCACTGTCTCACGCTCACTGACTCACTCTCACTGTCTCATGCTCACTGACTCACTCTCACTGTCTCGCGCTCACTGACTCACTCTCACTCACTGTCTCACGCTCACTGACTCACTCTCACTGTCTCACGCTCACTGACTCACTCTCACTGTCTCACGCTCACTGACTCACTCTCACTGTCTCACGCTCACTGACTCACTCTCACTCACTGTCTCACGCTCACTGTCTCACTCTCACTGACTCACTCTCACTGACTCACTCTCACTGTCTCGCACTCACTGACTCACTCTCACTCACTGTCTCACGCTCACTGACTCACTCTCACTGACTCACTCTCACTGACTCACTCTCACTGTCTCACGCTCACTGACTCACTCTCACTGTCTCACGCTCACTGACTCACTCTCACTCACTGTCTCACGCTCACTGACTCACTCTCACTGTCTCACGCTCACTGACTCACTCTCACTGTCTCACGCTCACTGACTCACTCTCACTCACTTTCTCACGCTCACTGACTCACTCTCACTCACTGTCTCACGCTCACTGACTCACTCTCACTGTCTCACTCAGTATGGATGAATGGATAGAAAAAATTTACATTTTTTACATTTTAAATAAAATATTTTAAATAAATTGTGGAAAGTATTGTCAAGATAATATATTTTTCTTTAAAATAAAATCAAAATATAAAAAAAAATATATATATTTTAAAGTAAATTAGATTAGTGTGGAAAGCATTGCAAAGATAATAAAATAAGATATTTAAAATAAAATGAATATTTTAAACAAATTAAGTCATGTTAGTTTTGAAACAATTGTGAAGATAATAAAATAAAATATTTAAAATAAAATAAAAATATTTAAACAAAGTAAGTCATATTAGTTTGGAAAGCATTGCCAAGATAAAAAATAAATATAAAAGATATAATTTAAATTTATATATACAAATATATAAAAAATAAAAATATTTAAAGTAAAATAAAAATATTTGAATATAAGTCTGATTAAGTTTCGTCAGGCTGTGTCTCTCGGTGGGTTTTGACTCGTGGGACGAGTGTTTTTGCACATTGATGATAAAGTGTCATCTGCATTTCTGTCAATCTCTTTATTGTCATGCATCAGTACTAAACTTGAGACGCACACACACACACGCACACACACGCACACACGCACACACACACACACACAGAGTCAGAAAGGATGTGTTTTTCTAAACACCAGTGTTTGTGTGTGTTTTGAGTTCTCCTGTTGATCTTCTTCAGAAACGAGGTGCTTTTATGCGTAATGAGCTTCATTAGAATACATTAGCCTAATGAGTGTACTCCTGTTCCCCTGTCAGTGATTGACTTGAGTTTCAGCATCAGAATATGTTTGTGTAAAGCTCGTTAATTAAATATCCGATATCGCCACACCTGCACAAACTCACAGGAAATCTGTGCATGCAAAGAGAAACAAATGACAAACACCAATCCCGTTAATAAAACCCGTTCACAGTGTGAAATCAAGTCTCTATCTTTCTTTTCCGTTGCTCTTTTTCTCCCTGTTAATTCTCTTCTTCTTACGCTCTCATTATCTCCTCTCTCTCTCTTTCTGTCCGTCCCTCTCGTCGCTCCTTCAATTGAATTCTGTCAGAAGTGCTTTGTTGGCGAGAGAATCGGCTCACGGTGCCAAACCGTGTAGTGATTAAAATGCTAACGGCCGTGTGTCACAGCTTAAATATCCCAGAAGGCCGCATGGTGACGTCTTCTCTACTGAGCGTGTGTGTGTGTGTGTGAGATTGATCAGGCTGTGGAATAATTAGATTAAGTCGGTCTTTTTAGAGCTTTAATTGAGCATTAAAACACTCACGTTGACAGTCACACACTAGGAAATGTTTTAACCTGTAGTTTTACTTGAGGTCGTAAGTTCACACTGCATTTCTGACAGCTGAGCATTTATTATGGAAGCTTGTTTCTGCCATTAAATAAAAAATTTAAAAAAGACAACTGCACCTTGTTATCTCACAATTGCGTCATAAAGTCAGAATTGGCTTTTTTATTTTTATGCGAGCTTTCATAACTTGCGTGGAAAAGTGATTTCTGGTGTATTCTCTGTCTCAGGGTTCTTCACAACTACATGTTGTGGCGGATCGTGGCGGCGCTGAGCGAGCATCTCTCCACGGCGTTCCGCAGCACCATCCACGAGTTCTCGCGCGAGATCGACGGCACCGAACAGCAGCAGGATCTGGGACGTCTGTGTCTCAATCAGGCCAACAAGCACTTCGGCATGGCGCTCGGCGCGCTCTTCGTTCAGCAGTACTTCTCCTCCGCCAGCAGAGCCAAGGTGACGAGTCTCCAAAAACTAGACACAAATGAGTCCGTCTATGCCTACGATAGGAACTGCATTTCCCTTGAGCCTCATTTAACTCTAAACAAGCCCTGCGTTTTGCGTCAGTCGTTGCGAAGTCTTGTATGAGTGAATGAATGTGGATCGCAGTTCAGATCGCTTAAAGAGGAATGTTTAAGTTCATATGGAGGTGTTTTGTACAAATCCTAATTTGGTGTTCCCGCCGTGTGAAATCACCAAACATTGGTTTCAACTTCTCTTAGCACAGGTTTTATATTTCTTTTGAAACTGGTTGATCGTAGACCTCATATTTTCTGAAAAATAAGACAGAAAGCAGCAACGAGGAACTTTATTCTTAAGAATTTATTATTTTCTTCCGCCGAAACGCCTCAGCACTTTGTCTTGTGTAATAGAGTTATTGAGAGATCTCATTTCTTCTTTCTCTTTCCCAAGGAAAAGCTCTCGCACAAATGCTAGATGTTGTTTTCTGTCTCTCTCTGTCGGTCTAATCTGTCTCTCCGGTGCCGTATCACCTTTCTCTTCTCTTTCTCATGCAGTCGATCTATTTTTCTTCCTGTGGCCCAAATGTTTGTTTACCTCTCATCTCGGTTCCTTCCTCCCGCGCTCTTCTTAGATACATAGAATGATGGATGGATCAAATCGAACTTCTTTTGAGGAAGACGTTGTTCCCAGATGGTTTGCGTGGCGGGGTGTATAGATTTGTAAAAATCCTCAGTCAAAATGTCACTTTCGTCAGATGAATGCAGACTTTTCAGTTTTTCCAGCTTGCAGTTTCACACTGTGTTTCCTGCGCAAGCATCTTCCCAACCTCTTCCCAAACTTTCTGCGAGTGTGAGAGTTCATCCACGACTGAAGCGTTTCATCGCTCACAATACGACTTCTTTCTTTCTTCAGTGGAACATAAAATGCTCTTTTACACACAAATGTTTGGGGTTAGTAATGCTTTGAAAGAAATCACAGTAAAAAAATGCAATAAAAATAGTGAAATATTATTCCAAAGTAAATCATCTGTTCGATATGGAAGCCCGTTCCCGCCACTGTTGAGAAAAAAAAATTCTGTATCTCATAATAATGACTTCTTTAACTTAATAAAAAAACTTTTTTTTTTAATTTAAGTTAAAGATTCTAAGTCATTATTATGAGATGTTAAGTCATTATTATGAGATACTAAGTCATTATTATGAGATACTTAGTCATTATTATGAGATGTTAAGTCATTATTATGAGATTCTAAGTCATTATTATGAGATATTAAGTCATTATTATGAGATATTAAGTCATTATTATGAGATGTTAAGTCATTATTATGAGATGTTAAGTCATTATTATGAGATACTAAGTCATTATTATGAGATTCTAAGTCATTATTATGAGATACTAAGTCATTATTATGAGATTCTAAGTCATTATTATGAGATACTAAGTCATTATTATGAGATACTAAGTCATTATTATGAGATACTAAGTCATTATTATGAGATTCTAAGTCATTATTATGAGATACTAAGTCATTATTATGAGATATTAAGTCATTATTATGAGATGTTAAGTCATTATTATGAGATACTAAGTCATTATTATGAGATATTAAGTCATTATTATGAGATACTAAGTCATTATTATGAGATACTAAGTCATTATTATGAGATGTTAAGTCATTATTATGAGATGTTAAGTCATTATTATGAGATGTTAAGTCATTATTATGAGATTCTAAGTCATTATTATGAGATATTAAGTCATTATTATGAGATACTAAGTCATTATTATGAGATACTAAGTCATTATTATGAGATGTTAAGTCATTATTATGAGATGTTAAGTCATTATTATGAGATACTAAGTCATTATTATGAGATGTTAAGTCATTATTATGAGATGTTAAGTCATTATTATGAGATACTAAGTCATTATAATGAGATGTTAAGTCATTATTATGAGATACTAAGTCATTATTATGAGATACTAAGTCATTACTATGAGATACTAAGTCATTATTATGAGATACTAAGTCATTATTATGAGATGTTAAGTCATTATTATGAGATGTTAAGTCATTATTATGAGATACTAAGTCATTATTATGAGATGTTAAGTCATTATTATGAGATACTAAGTCATTATTATGAGATACTAAGTCATTATTATGAGATACTAAGTCATTACTATGAGATACTAAGTCATTATTATGAGATGTTAAGTCATTATTATGAGATGTTAAGTCATTATTATGAGATGTTAAGTCATTATTATGAGATGTTAAGTCATTATTATGAGATACTAAGTCATTATTATGAGATACTAAGTCATTATTATGAGATGTTAAGTCATTATTATGAGATGTTAAGTCATTATTATGAGATGTTAAGTCATTATTATGAGATTCTAAGTCATTATTATGAGATACTAAGTCATTATTATGAGATGTTAAGTCATTATTATGAGATACTAAGTCATTATTATGAGATATTAAGTCATTATTATGAGATACTAAGTCATTATTATGAGATGTTAAGTCATTATTATGAGATGTTAAGTCATTATTATGAGATACTAAGTCATTATAATGAGATGTTAAGTCATTATTATGAGATACTAAGTCATTATTATGAGATACTAAGTCATTACTATGAGATACTAAGTCATTATTATGAGATACTAAGTCATTATTATGAGATGTTAAGTCATTATTATGAGATGTTAAGTCATTATTATGAGATACTAAGTCATTATTATGAGATGTTAAGTCATTATTATGAGATACTAAGTCATTATTATGAGATACTAAGTCATTATTATGAGATACTAAGTCATTACTATGAGATACTAAGTCATTATTATGAGATGTTAAGTCATTATTATGAGATGTTAAGTCATTATTATGAGATGTTAAGTCATTATTATGAGATACTAAGTCATTATTATGAGATACTAAGTCATTATTATGAGATACTAAGTCATTACTATGAGATACTAAGTCATTATTATGAGATGTTAAGTCATTATTATGAGATGTTAAGTCATTATTATGAGATGTTAAGTCATTATTATGAGATACTAAGTCATTATTATGAGATACTAAGTCATTATTATGAGATGTTAAGTCATTATTATGAGATGTTAAGTCATTATTATGAGATGTTAAGTCATTATTATGAGATATTAAGTCATTATTATGAGATACTAAGTCATTATTATGAGATGTTAAGTCATTATTATGAGATAC
>CM074284.1:452500-485000 GCA_037194245.1 Opsariichthys bidens
AAAAATAGACATGTTAATAGTTTATATTTATCAATTAACAAAATGCAAAGTGAGTGAACAGAAGAAAAATCTACATCAAATCAATATTTGGTGTGACCACCCTTTGCCTTCAAAACAGCATCAATTCTTCTAGGTACACTTGCACACAGTTTTTGAAGGAACTCGGCAGGTAGGTTGGCCCAAACATCTTGGAGAACTAACCACAGTTCCTCTGTGGATTTAGGCAGCCTCAGTTGCTTCTCTCTCTTCATGTAATCCCAGACAGACTCGATGATGTTGAGATCAGGGCTCTGTGGGGGCCATACCATCACTTCCAGGACTCCTTGTTCTTCTTTACACTGAAGATAGTTCTTAATGACTTTCGCTGTATGTTTGGGGTCGTTGTCATGCTGCAGAATAAATTTGGGGCCAATCAGATGCCTCCCTGATGGTATTGCATGATGGATAAGTATCTGCCTGTACTTCTCAGCATTGAGGATACCATTAATTCTGACCAAATCCCCAACTCCATTTGCAGAAATGCAGCCCCAAACTTGCAAGGAACCTCCACCATGCTTCACTGTTGCCTGCAGACACTCATTCGTGTACCGCTCTCCAGCCCTTCGGCGAACAAACTGCCTTCTGCTACAGCCAAATGTTTCAAATTTTGACTCATCAGTCCAGAGCACCTGCTGCCATTTTTCTGCACCCCAGTTCCTGTGTTTTCGTGCATAGTTGAGTCGCTTGGCCTTGTTTCCACGTCGGAGGTATGGCTTTTTGGCCGCAAGTCTTCCATGAAGGCCACTTCTGACCAGACTTCTCCGGACAGTAGATGGGTGTACCAGGGTCCCACTGTTTTCTGCCAATTGTGAGCTAATGGCACTGCTCGACATCTTCCGATTGCGAAGGGAAGTAAGCATGATGTGTCTTTCATCTGCTGCAGTAAGTTTCCTTGGCCGACCACTGCGTCTACGGTCCTCAACGTTGCCTGTTTCTTTGTGCTTCTTCAAAAGAGCTTGGACAGCACATCTGGAAACCCCTGTCTGCCTTGAAATTTCTGCCTGGGAGAGACCTTGCTGATGCAGTATAACTACCTTGTTGCTGTGCTCAGTCTTGCCATGGTGTATGACTTTTGACAGTAAACTGTCTTCAGCAACCTCACCTTGTTAGCTGAGTTTGGCTGTTCCTCACCCAGTTTTATTCCTCCTACACAGCTGTTTCTGTTTCAGTTAATGATTGTGTTTCAACCTACATATTGAATTGATGATCATTAGCACCTGTTTGGTATAATTGTTTAATCATACACCTAACTATATGCCTACAAAATCCCTGACTTTGTGCAAGTGTACCTTGAAGAATTGATGCTGTTTTGAAGGTAAAGGGTGGTCACACCAAATATGGATTTGATTTAGATTTTTCTTCTGTTCACTCACTTTGCATTTTGTTAATTGATAAATATAATCTATTACCAAGTTTATTTTTGAAAGCATTCTTACTTTACAGCTTTTTTTCACACCTGCCTAAAACTTTTGCACAGTACTGTATATATGTAATATGAAGTTAGACTAAATAAAAATGTATGTGATGTAATTTGACGTTTATTTTAGCACTTATTAAGGAAGAAAACGTTCGATTGTTTGAGCGTCACATATATTCATGTGTCCGTCCGCAGGGTGATCGGCAGCGTGTCTCAGTTCGAGGAGTTCGGCCGTGTGTTTCACTGTCCCAAAGGTTCGCCCATGCACCCCCTCAACAAGTGCGCCGTCTGGTGACCTTCGACCCCCGATCCGACACCACGACCCCGTCACGACGCCGTTTGATGTTTACAGCATTGGATCAGAAATCAGCCTGCGCTCGTCATGTGCCATAACTCACACGGATCTTTCTGTTGAAATGTTTATTTTTATATTCGGATGCGGAGTGTGTGTTTGTGAGAGACGCGGCATGTTGACGTTTTGATAGTTTGGTGTTTTTTAAGTAGAACGGACTGAGGCGAAGATTAAAAGGTGCTCGGTTTCACGTCGCCCGAGCTTTTCTCCAATGTTTCGGACCTTCGTCTCGTTTCCCCACTCAGGACAGAGACCACGTGGCATTCTGGGAGACTTCCAGACTTATTTTTGAGGAAAAAAAAAAAAAAAAAGAGTTCCTGATGTGATTGTTTATGTGATGTGATGTTTTTTTGTTTTTTGTTTTTGTGATGGAAGACGTTCTTTTAATTTCTCACAGCAACCGCAGCCTCTCTCCAGCGCGAAGAAGTTACCGTGGGTTATTGTTATAGGACTTTAATTTTGTATAAAGTTTTTGCTCATGAAAGATTAACTTTGTACAGATGCACTATATGAAAGTTTAGAAAAATGTACAGGTCAAATAAAGCATGTTTCCTGTTAAAAAAAAAAAAAGTTTGAAAACATAAAACACACACAAACCAAGAGAAATAAAATACTCGGTGTTTGATGAAAACCTGAAAAATGCTGAATTCTCCATAACCCATGTTTGGAATAAAACAGAATCACATGCAACCTTTGACAGATCTTTCTTTTAACTACTTCTAGAAAAACTGACAGACAGAATTCACGCACTATTTACGTCACGTGTTGAATTTTAATACAAATGTTGGGACTTTTATTTATTTTTTCTCCCGCCAGTCGCCAACCAACGCGGGAGCCATAAAAAGAGCTCATTTCTGTGATATTCCATGATATGATGTATTAATTTGAAATTTACTTATGTGAAATAGATCATATGAGCGGTACTTTTTAATTAGATACTCAAACAGAGAACAAATATCTGTGAAAACTGAGTCTGTGGAAACAGCTGAAGCTGGATGCCATCACTTCCGGTACAGTATAAAAAAAATTATATATTTTTTATTTTTTTAAATGCGATTAAACTAAAAACTAGTTTAATCGTCTTTCAAAAACAGAAATATCCCACATATTATAACTCACGTTTAATGACTTTTATTGAGGCGTCTCCAGACCGGATGTTGTCATCGCTGACCTCACGACCTCTACTTTGCGCGCTTGTGTTTTGTTTCCTGTTTGCACAACAAACAGAAGCAAAACTCATAAAACGTTCATTTAATTCAATTAAATGTGATCGAAGATTAAACTCGCATTTTCATGGACACGAACTCGAAACCCTCCGCGAGGAGAGAAAAGGTAAAAAGCGACATTTACTGCTTCAACATTCACAACATGAAGTTCAGAGACAAGACTTCTGTTGAACTTAAAGTATAACGTTTAATTAAACTTCATATATATAATTAATATAACGCATTAAAATGAACTTTCTGTTGATGTTTCTCCCTTATTTTGATCATTTCTGCTGTTGTTTTGCGTTTTTTAAACTCATTTCTAAACTCAGCAGAGTTTAAAACGAAATATACATCATTTTAAGAGTCAATATTTCGTTCGAATCAGTCAATAAACTCGAATCATGTCGATTTGTGTCATTTATGATAATCTGTGAGCACAAACTCATTTCCAAGATTCATCCAGTATTTATTATCGTGGTCGTAGTTTTACAGTCTCTCATATTGTTTGATTTATTTAGACTCTTTATTTCCTAGTAATAAAAAAAATCAGTTTTTACTCTAATTTTATAAACAAAAATGTAGTGTTAATTTATTTTGGTTGCGTCTGTCCTTGTTGCTCATGTATATTAAATGAGTCACGTGTGCAATGGTGTCAGAGGCTCTTTGGCGTCCTGAGGTGTTTTTACAGTCTGATTTGGTGCTGTAAATCTCCAGCAGGGTGTGACGGCGCCCCTCGGAGGCCGAGCCATGTCTGACAGCGCGTCTCTGCCGTCTTACGCCGAGTATCCCGCGGGACGTCCCTTCATCAACACACCCCTGCCCTTCACAAACAGACCCGCGAGAGCCTTTCCTGAGAGCAGCGGTGCAGGTACACACACACACGTTGTGTTTTCATGGTTTATGGGGTCATTCCATAGGCGTAATGGTTTTTATACTGTACAAACTGTACATTCTGTCTCCCCCCCCCCCCCCCCAAACCTACCCATCACACAAAATGTTCCGCTATTTTACATTTTTAATAAAACATTGTTTAGTATATTTTTTGATCTGTTTGAAATACGAGGACGCATGAAATGTCCTCATAAAACATGTTTACATCATAAAACCAGTGCAATACCCATGACATTACACACATTTGTGTCCTTATATGTGAAAAAAGCACACACACACACACACATGTTGTGTTTTCATGGTTTATGGGGTCATTCCATAGGTGTAATGGTTTTTATACTGATCAAACTGTACATTCTGACCCTCTACCACCACCCCACCCCCAACCTAGCCATCACACAAAATGTTCTGCTATTTTACATGTTCAAAAAAGATAATTCTGTATGATTTATAAGCTTGTTTCCTCATGGGGACCAACAAAATGTCCCCACAATGTCATTTGGTCCCCATAACGTAGGGAATACCCCCACACACACACACACACGTGATGATGACACTTGACGCTCAGATACACTGATGATGATCCGTACAGAGGATGACGATCCAGTGACAGCGGTGTGCTCCGCTCATTAATATTTCGGGTCTTCAGCTCTGGATTCAGCTGAAGGTTTTGGTGAACAGCTCCACCTGCTGGAGAGTTACGACTTCAGATTCTTCGTTTACTTGCGTTCACGTTGGAAGAACGCGTCTGATAAATGAATGCACCGTGTTGCGGTCGATCAGATGAAGAGCTGATGTGTGTGTTTGCAGCCATTCTCTCAGCGCTGAAGAACCTGCAGGAGAAGATCCGTCAGCTGGAGCTGGAGCGCGGCGACGCTCGACTGAAGCTGCAGACCATCTCCACAGAATCCACACGCTCGCCGGACAGACCGCCAGAGCGCCACACACACACCGGTCTGATTATACTTCATCATATCCCTTCATATTCTGAGTTTGAGAGAACAGTCACGAGTCACAATACACTGAATGGGCCAAAACATCGATTTTCTTTCATGCCAAAAATCATTAGGATGTTAAGATGTTTCATGAAGATTTCCTACCGTAAATATATCAAAAATGTATTTTTGTGAGTGGATATGTATTGCTAAGGACTTCATTTGGACAACTTTAAAGGTGGTTTTCTCAGTATTTTGATGTTTTTTGCTCCCTCAGATTCCAGATATTGTCCAATCAAAACACGCAATACATCAATATTCATTCAGCCTCCGTTTAAATCAATTGACCCTCATGACAGGTTTTGTGGTCCAGGGTCACAGATTATTTTTTATATTTTCATTTTACTTTTTAATTTAATTTCTTCTTTTTTCATTTGACATTTTAGTCATGTTTGACATTTTAAAAAAAATATATGTATTTAACTTTTTAAAAATCTATTTTATGTAAATTTATTTAAAAAAAACAAGCAAATATTAGACAGACACTATCATTTAAATATATTAAAAAATACTTTTAGTTTTTAGCTTCAACTTATTTTATTTCAGTTTAGAAATTCTTTTTATGTCTAATATTTGCTTGTTTTGTTTTGTTTTAAATAAATTTACATTTTTCCATACTAAAATAACTAGAACTTTAATTAAAAAAGACATATTCAAAAAAAAAAGATCTAGTAAAAATGACAAAAACACACAACAAAATTAAAATGCATTGAATTAACATTTAATTAAAATGAAGAAAATAAATATAAAAAATTCCAAATATTAATTTATTATTACAAATATATAATAAATGTATACATATATTTTATAAAATATTAGATATATTTTTGAGTTCTTAAGTTTAAGTTTTATTCTTCAGCCTTACGTGTTCCTGGTCTTTTTCGTACAATCACAGGTATTTTTATAAATCTTTACTGACAGAATAGTCACGATCAGACTTTAATCTGAATCCTGGAAAAGATCTCAGTCCCTCCAGAAAAACGTGATTATGCGATCGCTTGATTTCATGCATAATCATCCAAAGTCCGCATATTTATGCGGGGGTCGCATTTTTTTTTTAAATACGCCGCACTTTCGCCGCATAAATTGCCGATTTCAGCAAGAAAAATATGCGGGGCTAGCATGATTTCATAATCCCTGTATTTTCGCTGCAAAAAAGTCTCATATATCTTAGCAGAAAGTTGAAAAATGTTGCGTTTGCTTCACACAAGTAAAGCGCCATTATTTTCCCTCTGTTGCCATGGGAACCTTATGAAGTGACGTAATGACGCGACGTGAACGTCATCTGTAAACCCCGCGGTGAAACCGTGATGAAGCACGCCAGTAATTCTCATTTTCAACAAAAATAAGCTCAAAAGAGCGCGCGAAGCAGTTTCCCAGTGTGTCACATGACGCTGTATGTTAGTAGTGTGTAAAATAATTCACGTTGCAGTAAGAGACTGGAAGCACTTGATTTAGAACAGAAGATGTGTGTTTTGTACAGCTACCTCTGTGAAACAGGAAGCACACATTTTATTTTTTTATATTTTATTTATTCATTTTTACAGAAGTTGAATATTCCTTTTGTAAAGCGACAGAACTTGTTTGACTCAATGTTTTGTCATTTTGAGCCGTGTGTTGATGAAGGTCTGAACTAAAACAGAATGAGAACTTCAGTATTCTGTGATTTAGTAAACCTGCCTCTTCACATGAAGGCAGTATCCAGTGAGAACAGGGTGTCGGGGGGGAATCACCTTTTTTTCCCTCTTTTGCATCGAAAACCGCAGTTTTTGCAAGTTCCCGCAATTTCATCGCATAAAATTGCAAAAATATCCCGCATATTCCATCGCGTTTTTTAAGAAAACGTGCCGCATAATCGAGGATTTTTGCCCACAACCATCACAAAAAAATCCACGTTTTTCTGTAGGGACTGAGATCTCATGAAGATGAAGATTCGATGTGGTGAAGCTCAAACTCTCTGAGTCTGATGTGACCTCAAGCTTCTCACTCTCACAGCTGTGTGTGTGTGTGTGTGTGTGTGTGTGTGTAGATCTGCTCTCTCAGCTGTCTGCGGCCGAGACTCGATGCTCGCGGTTGGAGAGACAGTTGGAGCACATGAAGAAGACCGTGAGAAACACAGAATCAGACAGAACCGCTGTGCTGCGACAACAGGTGTGTCACACACACACACCCATACACACACACACCTATACACACACACACTTACACACACACTCATACACTTACACACACACTCACTCATACACACACTCATACACACACACACACCTATACACACACTCACTCATACACACACACTTACACCCACACTCACTCATACACACACTCATACACACACTCATACACTTACACACACACTCACTCATACACACACTCATACACACACACACCTATACACACACTCACTCATACACACACACTTACACACACACTCACTCATACACACACTCATACACACACTCATACACTTACACACACACTCACTCATACACACACTCATACACACACACACCTATACACACACTCACTCATACACACACACTTACACACACACTCACTCATACACACACCTATACACACACACACTCATACACACACACTTATACACACACACTTATACACTCTCATACACACACACTCACACACACACACTCATACACACACTCATACACACACACACACACTCACACACACCTGAATTAAAGTCTGACCCACTGAAGCTGTTGTGTAGAGACAGGTTCCTGACCTGCGTGTGTGTGTGTGTGTGTGTGCGCGCTGCAGGTGTCTCTGGAGCGTCTGGGTCCAGCGGATCAGGCCGATGTGCGGCTGACGCTGCAGAAGCTGGACGTTCTGGAGCAGGAGTATCACCGGCTGACGGAGACTCAGAGCGCCGCCGAGAGGAAGATCAGACAGCTGGAGAGGAAGCTCCAGGAAGAGGAGCATCAGAGGAAACTGGTGCAGGACAAAGCAGCGCAGGTGAGCGGAGTCACTGGAAGATGGGATGAAGATCAGCGTGTGTGTGTGTGTGTGCTAACGGCGCGTGTCTGTTCTGTGGTCAGTTACAGTCGGGCGTTGAAGCCAATCGTCTGCTCATTCAGTCTGTTTCTCCACGTCCTCATAAACCCAGTCGAATCAAACCCAAGAAAAGCTCATCAAAGGTAACGAGTTCAGATTGGAGTCGTGTTGAACCGTCTCTGAATCCTGTGTCTTGTGTAAGTGTGTAAATCTGAGCGTGACTGTGATCTGCAGAGACACCCGCCCCCCCCGCAGCCGCACTACAGACTGAGTCTGGGAGACGTGCCGTTTGTGACCGGGACGGTAAGCACACACACACACCGCAGCGCTCAGCTTGTTCCTGATGTTGATGTTGTGCATCACTGTGTGTGTGTGCGCAGTCCACAGGCTCGAGTCACTCGGTGCGAGCGAACGTCCAGCGCGTCCTTCATCTCATGAAGCAGCATCATCCTCAGCTGTGCAACGAGCGTGTGCTGGGTCACGCCGACGGCTCCTCCTCCTCCTCCTCCTGCAGTGAAGAGCTGTCGGAGCTGCTGCTGACGCTTCAGGACGAGTTCGGACACTTGAGCTTGTGAGGATCTCCTGACTTCCTGAAGCTCCCTTCGTTATTATTACCTGAAAATACTACATTCTAATAAAATAGATGTTAATTGTAATTTTAATAATAATTAAAAAAAAAAATAATAAATTGAAGTAAAGTAAAATAAATAATAATAATAATTAAATTAATAATAATAATTAAATAATAAAAAAAAAAATAATAAATTGAAATAAAGTAAAATTAATAATAATAATAATTAAATTAATAATAATTAAATAATAAAAAAATAAATAATAAATTGAAATAAAGTAAAATTAATAATAATTAAATAATAAAAATAAATTGAAATAAAGTAAAATTAATAATAATTAAATTAATAATAATTAAATAATAAAAATAAATTGAAATAAAGTAAATGTTAATTAAAATGAATTAAAAATATTTAAAAAGAAATTAATTTTCATTTAGTAAAATCACAAACTTAAAATAATATTAAAAAAATAATTATATAGTATCAAATAACTTCACATATTTTGATTCAAACAAAGAAATAAAAACGAATAATCTTTGGACTAGTGTCGTTTATCATTAACAAAGTAAAACTAAGAGTTAAATGAGAAATTTTCACTTATTTGACTAGGATTCATTTCTAATTTTTCTTTAGTTTTCTTTAGAAGTTTTTATTTTTCTTACAGTTTTTACTGTATAAAAACTAAATAAACACATTTAGTTGAAAACAATCAAAATGAATAAACTGACAGAAACAACTACAAATTGACAAAAATGGAAAACACAAAAAAAATCATAATATTAATAAATACTATAAAAACTCTGTATTGTTAAGTGTTTGTTTCTGTCATTTTTCACTCACGTCGTTCAAACTGAGGATTTTCTTCAACGCAAACGTGTGCATATTAATGAGAGTTATGGTTAATTGTATTTTATTGGCCTAATTAGCCAAATAAAGTGTTTTACAAATGAATAAAAGATCTCAAATTAAGCACACGTGATGTTTAATGCTATTTATCGATTGATATATTTCATTTAATAGATTCTTTGAACACTTCAAAAGAGTGAATCATTTTGTGAATCCATTGATTCAGTTTCAAAAGCGTCTGAAAATGACATTAAAGTATGAAAATAAACCCTGGGAAAGCTGACGTTGAATGTGGCTCTTGTGTGTCCGTCAGCGAGCAGCAGGAGTTGACCCGACAGATCCAGTCCTGCGCGTCGGACCGGCTGCGGCAGGGTTTGGAGCGTGACATGGAGGCGCTCATGAAGAGGATGGAGAACAAAGGAGAGCAGATCGCTAAAGTCCGTCGGCATCAGACTCAGGTGACGCCGGCCTTCACACGGTCAAGCTCACAACGGACCGTAAATATCTGAAGTGATCGCGACGTTTATTGACAAAATGACAGTCCTGGCTTGTACGTTGTATTTAAACACGGATTATTTGACCCTCGTGTGGCAGATGGAGAAGTTGAGGAAGCAGCGCGGCAAACGCAGTCCCGGCGAGGCGCCGGTCCCGACCCGCGGAGGCTCGGTGCCGGGGAAAGAGCGGCCCGGGGAGCGCAGCCGGGACAGCCTGCGTCTGCTGAAGGACATGCGCTCGCTGCAGACGTCACTGCGCTCGGAGCACATCCGCTGGGACTTCTGACGGACACGAGCCTGACCCTCCAGGTCAAAGGTCAGCCCCAAACCCAAAGACAGAACGTACTGAATTTACTTTGGCATTATTTTCATGACAGTTTTTAAACTTTTTCGTCCATTTCAGCTTTGTTTTGTGTTGTAAGTGTGCCTTTGTTAATGCCAACTACATGAATTTTGGCTCAATTGTAATATTTTACCCTCATTTCCTTCAAAAAAACCCTCCGTACAAAGAATACTCACACTCAGGACCTTTAGGACAAAAACGTCCTCATTGAAACCCAATTCATGCAAAGAAACAGATTTGTAAAGCGTTAAAATTCTGAAAATGAATGAATGTTTGGTGATTATGAATAGAAGAGACGCTGATAAAAAATAAGAGCGCGTGAAAGTGGAAAAAAATATTAATAAATCATATTTCTATGTCCATTATGGACCTAAGTGTTGTTGTTTTTTTTTTTTTTTTAATCTGACGCTACATTAAATTAAATTAGTTGTTTTTCATCGACACACCCAAGAATCTAATACACACAGAAAAAAAATTCTGCATAGCATTTAGTTTATAAAAATAAACTACAATTTTAACTTTTTCATAAAAAAAAACCTTTGGCATGATGTAAACGAACCAGCGTTTAAAGGGTTACAGTTCTTAAAATTAATGCATGTTTGATATCTGTGGATGGAACAGATGCTGCTTAAAAAAACTGACATCAGTGAAAGTGGAAGAAAATGTAAATAAATCATATTGGACATTTTTGGGCTAATTATGTGATGCTGTATTTTTTCCTTTACTGTATGATATTATTGTATAATTTATGAATCATTTGATTGGGCATTAACAAACACAACAAATATTAAAAACGTAAGAAAAATTTAAAATATATATATTTTTTTACATTATTAATATTTGTAATATAATTTTTTTCCCATTACATGATTGGCATAAAATGCCCTAAATTGTCATTAAAATAATGTCAGTGCAGAGAATCACTCATTGCAATGATGTAGAATGTCTTGTTTCGTTCTTGTCCGGGTCACATGATCAATCAAGGGCTTCAGATGAACAAGCACACGATTCCCCGTTTCCGTCAGTATTTTTCACAGATGTTTTATGTGTTAAGAATTAAGGACGGACTACAGGACCGATGAACTACAGCTGGATCTACCTCAGCTATTACCCAGAATTCCTGAATGTTTACTTGTTTGAAATCAATCTGTTTGACATTCAAGAGGCAGTTTGGCCTGGTCACACTGTCCAACACAGGATCTACTGCAGCGTTTCAAAGATCAAGAGTTGTATTTATTGATAGTTAATGCACTGCTTACTAACACGAACAACGATTGTGAAATAAAAATATTGCTTATTGTCATTAACAAACGAGGCCTCGTTGTGAAGTGTTGCCTTTGGCTTTTATTGATGTTTACATGTATTTCTGTTCGTAATTTCTTAAAATCATTGTGTTTTTGTGTGATGATTGTTACACACAAAAACAATGGATTCGAGTTGAATTGAGCGGTGATGTGTTGATGCTACAGCTGCTTTTACGTGTGTGTGTGTGTGTGTGTGTGTGTTCATACACTGGTGCTCAGAATGATTTAAAACGCTTGAAATATTTATTTTTACAGCTCTGAATAAAAGTCACATGAACGACGTGTTTGTGATCGTTTTCACTGAAACTGTATTTGAATGAAAAGTGTAGTTATTAATATTTTCATTCATAATCAACTTCATGTACATTAAAAACACCATCAGCCTGTACAGTATCTCACACAGACCGTCAACAGAAGCTCTAAATCACACTAGAAACTCGTGAAGCTGCATTTGTGGACCGTCAGACTGGCAGGAATTTCAGTCAATTTCCCTGGAACACAACTGACGTGTTTCTCTTAAAATAACACCAAAATAGATGTTTTGCATGAAGATGTTTTTAGGACCAGTGATATTTTTGCACAATGAAATTATTTCATGACAATTAAACATTTTGCCACATATAAAGGATGATTAGGGACACCTGTTCAATTCCTCATTAATGCAATTCTCTAATCCACCAATCACATGGCAGTTGCTTCAGTGCATTGAGGCGTGTGGTCCTGGTCAAGACAATCTCCTGAACTCCAAACTGAATGTCAGAATGGGAAAGAAAGGGGATTGAAGCAGTTTTGAGCCTGTCGTGGTTGTTGGTGCCAGTCGGGCCGGTCTGAGTAATTCACAATCTGCTCAGTAACTGGGATTTTCACGCACAACCATTTCTAGGGTTTACGAAGAATGGTGTGAAAAGGGAAGAAGATCCGGTATGCGGCAGTCCTTGTTGATGCTGGAGGTCAGAGGAGAACGGGCCGATAGAAGAGCAACTTTGACCGAAATAAGCACTCGTTCCAAGCGAGGTCTGCAGTGTGTGAAGCCACAACACGCACAACCTTGAGGCGGATGGGCTACAACAGCAGAAGGCACCACTCATCTCCACTACAAAGAGGAAAAAGAGGCTCGAGCTCACCAAAACTGGACCGTTGAAGACTGGAAAAATGTCACCTGGTCTGATGAGTCTCGATTTCTGTTGAGACATTCAGATGGTCGAGTCAGAATTTGGCGTGAACAGAATGAGAACATGGATCACTGTGCAGGCTGGTGGTGGTGGTGTAATGGTGTGGGGGTCACGGCCAACCTGAGCATTGTTTCTGACCATGTCCATCCCCTCATGACCATCCTCTGACGGCTACTTCCAGCAGGATAATGCACCACGTCACAAAGCTCCAATCATTTCAAATTGGTTTCTTGAACTAAAATGGCCCCACAGTCACCAGATCTCTACCCAATAGAGCATCTTTGGGATGTGGTGGAACGGGATGAAAATCTCCATCCACTGCAAGATGCTCTCCCATCAATATGGGCCGACATTTCTAAAGAACGCTTTCAGCACCTTGTTGAATCAATGAGGGTCAAACACAGTATTGGTGTGGAGTTCCTAATAATCCTTCAGGTGAGTGTATATTAAGAAAAAGATGTTAATCTGAGTTTAAAATGAAGTGGTGCAACGATTTAAAATAAAACCCAGATCGGCAAATCCTGGATTAGATCTCGACCCGCCCACACACACTTTCAGCGGATCTGTGGAGCTGTATAACATGTTCATGAGGGGCTGGAGTAAAGAGGATCTTGAGTTTAAGTTTGAGGAAGACCTTTCCAGCCATTAAAAGTACCTATCAGAAGACTCAAAAACGTCCTTTCAATCAATTAAAAATAGTTCTTCTCAATTATTTACGGCTGAAATAACTCTGACAGTATTTTTGACCGACTCGAACACTCGTCGCTCAGGTTTTAGCAGTTCCGGCTCATGGTGTGAGTAAAGCCGAACGCAACTAGCTAACAAATGATCACTTTCAAGGGAACGCTGTTGTTGTTTTTTTAAAACGTGGCCCAGTTTGCTGGTTGACTAATGTGGTTCTTTGCAGCATGACCCATTTTGTGTGAACGACAGTCTATACTGTCCATCTTTTCTTTCATGAGCGAGTGTAATAATGACATTAATGCAAAGGTGCCAACCACGGTAAGCCACGGTCATTTTTCAGAAACGGTGCTAAACTGGCAACTGAAAATACTCGCTTACCTTGAATACACGACGAAGCTGCACCGAAGAAGTCCAGGCCGAACCGGATCGAGCGCGAAGTGACGGTTACTTCAAATTCCAGAACAACCGCGGGGCGAGAACCCAGAACACGGGTTACTCTTTGAAAAATAACCCAGAAACCCAAACAACCCAGGAATTGGGTCAAAATATTGGCCCTATAACCCAGAAAATGGTTACTCTATGAAAAAATAACCCATAATTTTAACCCAACCCAGAGTTTTTTAGAGTGCACATTTAGTAGTTAACATGTTATAACTGGCATAGAATTGTCCAATAATATAATGCAAAGTATAAAAGAAGAAATGAACTGCACTGTAAGGCCATTCAATTGGGTCACGCTAAAATAACTTTATTACATCATGTTGATAGTAAATAAATCATGTTTTCGCACTAAAACAAACGTCGGACCTGTAATATCATGTGCACTTCCGTCACAGCATCAGTTCTGCTTAGTTCGTGGTTTCTTGAACAGAGCACAGTTCAGATCACTTCTTCTTCCAGAGTGTTTCAAACTGAACACAGTGTCACACCACAGATCTTTCTGCTCTCGTCTTGTCCTGACGGCGGTGACTTTAAACGTCTCGAACGGAGGAATCAGCACCTCTTTCTCCTCAGGATGCTTGGAATATTTAGTGAGATCGGCACCTTCACAAGTGTAGATTTCAAAACAACACACGTTTCCAAAGAGCTTTGTTACTTTCTGATCCAGCGAGGAAGATGCAAATGACCCGAAACGAACATTTTTGTTTTGAACATTCTTTTTAAATTGAATATTTGTAGCGCGATACGTTGAATAACATTTCCGCTGTGTTTTCCTCAGAATCCGTATCGCGTCTGTTAACAAAAAGTGCAGTGAGTACCATTCGTATTTTTTGTTTTTGTATTTTCTCTTCTCTTTGCGGACGGCGTCGTTGAACGTCTTGTGCAGCTCAGAAGCTGGGCTCGTGTACACATAAATGGCAATCGAATGATCCTCGGTCAGGTGATCTCCTGGTCTCTTGTGTTGCTTCACGGCACGTTTCCAAGCTATTGAAAATTTAGATTTCGGGTCAGACGTTTCCTTCTTCAGATATTTAGTCTTCACCAGATTCGCCATGTCTTTCGCACAACCATCGTATTGATCGTCGACAGAATCCGGTGCCATATCCAGTGCATAAATCTTTCCTTCATCGGCAGCTCTGAGATCCTGCGGCGACAGGAATCACAATCGTCACATCATCATGTCTGTGATATTCACAGCAGAACACAAGCTCACCTGTCCCAGAGCAGACAAAATGAGGAGAAGAGCTTCCATGATCCGCAGCATCTTGATCCCGTCAGATCCCTCAAAATGACCTGAGAAGATCGATGTCTGTTAACCTTTTATCCCTGAGCTCAAGGTTGAGAGGAGAAGATCAGAACAGTCTTTCGCTCAAACACAGCCGACAGCAACTCTTCGAACGAACACAATGAGGCAGGTGGCTTTTATCACTGAGAACATCTGTGCTCGTGTGCTGAGAAAGTGTGATCACGGTGCATCTGCTCATCTGAATCGTTCAGCTAATGCAACACTGGTTAAAGTGTGATTTGACAAATAAAAAAACCTCTGCTTTCCTGTCATGTCTGCAGCAGGTGTGACATCCTGATGAGCAGATTCTGATTGTCCCCAGAAAGTGTCTTTGAAGTTTTAGCTTAAAATACCTCACAGATCATTTATGTTGTAAATACAGGCTGTTTTGGTGCATGTGTCTTCAATCCATCCACTCTAAGAGGGACTCGAACCCCGGTACACCTGCATGGGAGGCGGGCACTCTAACAAGGGGGTGAAGTCTCTAGTGTGCCTCTTTAGTTCAGGGCAGTGAGGTTTACCTGCACAGCTCTTACTGGCCTACATCTGTTACACTCACCCCTCTAAACTCCACTCTCACCCGGGTCACGGCACCAATGTAGCCCCTCCTGATCAAACCACATGCTCTAAGAGTGACTCGAACCCCAGTACGCCTGCATGGGAGGCGGACACTCTAACAAGAAGGCTAGAGACCAGTTTCTAATGTGCCTCTTCAGCCAGTATAGTTGGTATTGTGTATAACAGTGACCAACAATATGTATTTTAGGCACAGGATTGGTGCATTTTGGTTTTCGGGCTCGGGCCTAGTTTTGCGAGTACGAGAAACGAGAGAGTCACTGCAGAAATCACAGAATCGCTCTCGACAGTTTGTTTTATATTAATTCAGTTTGGCAGTCATCATTATTGCGTGCCAAGAAGCAAACAGCTTTTTGATAGTGTGAACCGAACCTTTGTGGTTTTCTCTGCACATTGTGGTGAAGACACTCACATGAGAACATGGTTGGAGCTTGTCAGGGTAAAAGTGAAAAGGATGTGTGAATCTGTTTGAAGACGCATAACCTTAAGGGCTGATGATGACTGTAAACTACAGATTTAATTTGAACTGAAGAATCATCACCCGCTTCAAGACATCATAGCTCGTTAAGATTTTAAACCGTTTCTTCTCAAAACAGCATTTCATGCCTCTATTTATTTGGTGAAAGTCAGTGTGATAGAAGTTATGACTGTTCTTTACCCCTCAAATGTTTGTCTTGTTTTAATGAATTCATTCATCTTGGCTCAATTCTGTGTCCAGTTCTGTCTCAATAAATTAGAATGTTGTGGAAAAGTTCATTGCAGTAATTCAACTCAAATTGTGATTCAACGCACACAGACTGAAGCAGTTTAAGTCTATTGTGATGATTTTGGCTCACATTGAACAAAAACCCACCAATTCACCACCTCAATAAATTAGAATACTTCATAAGACCAATAAAAAAACATCTGTAGTGAATTGTTGGCCTTCCGGAAAGTTTGTTCATTCAGCATCCTCAACTCCGAAACAATTCAAAAGTGCAGTTCAGAGGAAAGAAGGTAAAAAATGATTTACCAGGACCTCACACACACATTACGGGATCATTTAAACTCTACCTCCTCATTCTTTGGCTTAATTATTGCTATCTGGCAATGAATGACTGGCTTTACTGATCGGTCATCCTGGGCTCCTGACAGTCATCTGGAGGTGAAGTAAAACGTATATTTAACAGCTCTAATAGTGAACACACAGAACTCCTGAGATGCTGCGGATCATGGAAGCTCTTCTCCTCATTTTGTCTGCTCTGGGACAGGTGAGCTTGTGTTCTGCTGTGAATATCACAGACATGATGATGTGATGATGATCGTGATTCCTGTCGCTGCAGGATCTCAGAGCTGCTGATGAAGGACAGATTTATCCACTGGATATGGCACCGGATTCTGTCGACGATCAATACGATGGTTGTACGAAAGACATGGCGAATCTGGTGAAGACTAAATATCTAGAGAAGGAAACGTCTTACTCTCCTGAATATCACGAAGCTTGGAAATTAGGTGAACAGAATTCCACGGCACCAGAAGACAACCTGACGAAGAATCATTCAGTCGCCATTTATGTGTACACCAACTCAGAATTTAAAGTATACGCTGATTTTAACGATGCCGTTCGCAACGGGAAACAAAATTACACCGACGGGACCTTCATGTGGTCTTCACTTCACTTTCTGTTAACAGACGCGATACAGATTCTGAATAAAACACTAAACAAATGCTATGCGACCTACCGAGGAACGAGTGTCCAGTTTAATCCAAACGTTCTGAACTCGACGATTCGTTTCGGCTCGTTTACTTCTTCTTCTCTCGGTCGCACAGCAGCAGAAGCTTTTGGAAACGTGTGTTGTTTTGAAATCTACACTTGTGAAGGTGCCGATCTCACTAAATATTCCAAGCATCCTGAGGAGAAAGAGGTGCTGATTCCTCCGTACGAGACGTTTAGAGTCACCGCCGTCAGGACAAGACGAGATCGGACGGATCTGTGGTGTGACACTGTGTTTGAGTTGAGCAGCGCTGGAAGAAGAAGTGATCTGAACTGTGCTTTATGTGACGCTGGAAACCGGGTTGCTTTTCTTAATGTTTTACTAACATTAACCTTCCTTTGCAAAGTGCTAACCAGTTAACTTCATATACTGCATGCATCACATTGTTAATGAAATGAATGTAATGCTTAACTACGGTGGCCGAGAGAGCTCAAAGCGCTGCAAATAAGAAAACACATGCAAATAAAATAAAAAAACGTAATCATCAGTTTGAAAACACGTGTGCTGCAAATCCTCACAACATGCGAACACAAAAAAGCGCTCAAATACACAAACCACAACGGAAATGTTTCAAGGGGGACCCCAAAAAGTGACGGACCTACTAGACAACAGCACAAACTAAAAATATTAAAATATATCATGTAGGCATGAACTCCATGTAATGTGTTTGACTAACAGAAAAGTGTTTTATATGTGGCATTGTTGTTCACTCATTCAACTTTAAGAGATGATCATTTAGTGCATGATTTAAAGATATTCGTTAATCATCTGTTACTAATGTGACGTCATGGTAACGGCGCCTGAGGCGCTCGACGACCTGAAAAACACTTTATTAAAAATAATAAATACATGAAATAATGTACACTTGTTTACACTATATAGGGATCAGTGAATGAGTGACGGGGGAGTTGAACTGGTTTTGGACGCACGTCCTAGTAGGGTCCGTCACTTTTGGGGTCCCCTTGAAACATTTCCGTTGTGGTTTTTGTGTTTGCAGCGCTTTTTGTAAATGTAGTATGTTTTTGTATTTGCAGTGCGTTTTTTGTGTTTGCAGTGAGTTTTTGTGTTTGCATTGCATTTTTGTGTTTGCAGTGCGTTTTTGTGTTTGTTTGCAGTGCGTTTTTGTGTTTGCAGTGCGTTTTTGTGTTTGCAGTGCGTTTTTGTTTTTGCAGTGCGTTTTTTGCAGTGAGATTTTGTGTTTGCAGTGCGTTTTTTTTGTGTTTGCAGTGCATTTTTTGCAGTGAGATTTTGTGTTTGCAGTTCGTTTTTGTGTTTGCGGTGCGTTTTTTGTGTTTGCATTGCGTTTTTGTGTTTGCAGTGCGTTTTTGTGTTTGCAGTGCATTTTTTTGTTTGCAGTGAGCTTTTGTGTTTGCATTGCGTTTTTGTGTTTGCAGTGCATTTTTTTTGTTTGCAGTGAGCTTTTGTGTTTGCAGTGCATTGTGTTGCACATGTGTTGTCAAACTGATGATCACGATTTATTATTTGCATGTGTTTTCTTATTTGCAGCGCGTTGAGCTCTCTCGGCCACCGTACTTAACTGAAAAAAGATGGGGACCGTTTTATATTGTTCAATGAGAGAAAAGTAAAAATGTATTATTTTCAGTCTTCCTAATTGATACAAATGCCCTATTTTTTATGTTTTGAATTTCACATGACAGACAACTAGAGATCTTGTTATATAAAAACACATATTTTTTTGTCTACGTGACATACATGTAAGAGACACATTGTAAAATGACTGTATGACAGCTTAACATCTGACTTGATTCTGATCAAAAATATCAATAAAAGCTGTTTATTAATTATTAAAGATGTACTGTGGTGCATGACAGTTTACACACAACAAAATGAAGGCACGAGTCAAACAGATAGAGGTGAGAAAGCTGACAAATACTGTACCGATAAAGTCTGAACATTCTTTAATCTATATTAGAGAAAAAGCATGCGCAGTTAGACAGGATTTGGTGGATAAAGCAAGCGAGAGCAACTGTATGACTGTGACAAAAGCACATTTTTGATGCCATACATTTCTTCGTGATGCAACACTTTTGAAATGAATATTTAGGAAGCACCTGAACGTCTCCTAAAGCACCAGTGAAAAGTTTTTTGCTCTAGTTTTTCACTTCCATTGCAACACGATGAATGAATGGTGGCATGGACGTCATACAGGAAATGATGTCAACCATAATTAGTTATGAAAAGTACTAACACGCACAGGTTCCGTGTGGTCACAGCGCCACCTGCGGGTCACTGTCTGGAATAAACACCATAAAAACACTCCTTAGCCATCTAGATAACAGCTAATATTCTCAGAACTTTGCCAAGGCTCTCTCAAATTTATGAACTGACATTCTTCCAGTAACGTAAATAGAGTATTTAAATAAAAAACTGAAAAAAGATTTAGGAAAGGTTATTAAAACAACACTGTGTGTTCTGCTTCGGTCTCACTTTCTCTCCGTTTGCTCTGTTTCTGATCATTAGTTCATTAATCCAACACCAGTTTCTATTCTCTCTTGATTATTCGTGTACATCATTGCCACTCTTAGTTCATATTGTTCAGCGTTTGGTCACGTTTATGCTAAAGTGTTGTTGTTATTCTGCAACTTCTCCGTTCACTTTGTAAAGGTCAGTTTGCAGCAGTGACCGATACATTTAAATTCTCTATCAGAGTTTTTCTTTAAAAGAAAAATGAACTCTTTCAATGAAAGTCTGTGGGACACAAAATGACATTCAAGCTCACATGAGACGCTTTTGACATTAAAAGCACATAAACTGTACCTGAGATTCTCATTATCGTACTTTGTGTTGTTGTTCCAGCCGTCGTCGGCGTCGCAGTCGCAGCTGGTTCGGACAAAACCTCAAAACAGACGGCGTGGAGTCTGGTTCGGACCCGTGTTAGACATCACGCCCTGAATGAGTGCAATGAACCGATAACCAGATGATAGTCATACGCCTCAGACAAAAGCTAAACTGACCTCTACACTCTTGGTCAACATACATGTGTAGGCCTTTATATTTTGCACTATATATTTATTACAAAACAATAACCAGTGCATTATATTCTATATTTATGATGGAAAAATAAGCAAGCAATACATACATGGGTCAACTCTTTTGCTTGAAGTGTCAAACTGGCCAATGATGTGATTTCAGTGACTGTTGTAAAGTTGTATTGTAAATTATTATCAAATCCTGGAATTTTTTACAGTCATATAGTCTCAACCCGTATTGAGATTTATTTTTACTGTAGTTATTTGTTTTGCAAAGTAAATTTCACATAATATTTTTCAATGCATCTTGTGGCAGAAATAAGGGAAATTCTCCATCTTAAGAGTTTCAAGATCACAGGAAAATGTTGCGTTATTTCATTAAATTGTTCAAGTCGATCATGATTTATGTTCCCACTGTAACATGCAAACACAGTTTTGTGTCATCAATGAGAATTATGAGACAAAGTAAGATGCTTGACAGATTTATTTGGCTTACAGAAGTTGAATAAGAATAAAAAAAGCTTAAAGCATTATTTTTGTGACGATCACAAACACTTTTGAATCTAAGTGTGCTGCGAAACACGACAATCGATCACAACAAGAATCACGCGGTGCCAAAAGATTAACTGGTTAGTAGTTAAACAACAAAACAATGTTAACATTAGTACAACTTTAAAGCAACTCATTTCTACGGTTGGATTTTTTTTATATATCATCTAAATCCACTCCAGCGCGTTCCCTGCGGTCTCGGTTCGGTTGTTGAACAGATCACAGTTCAGGGCGCTTCTTATTCCAGTGCTGTTCAACTCAAACACAGTCTCACACCACAGAGCTGTCTGACCGCTTCTTGTCTTGATGGCGGTGATGTTAAACGTCTCGTACGGAGGAATCAGCACCTCTTCCTCGTAAGAAAGTTCAGAATATTTTGTCACATTGGCTCCTAAACAAGTGCGGATTTCAAAACAAGATTCACTTCCGAAACGTTTTGCTATGAAAATATCAAGAGAGGACGATGCAAACGATCCAAAACGAATGTTTGTCCAAACATCCCCCTTCAGTTTAACATTTGTGCCACGAAAAGTATTGAAGCATGTATTTTGTGTCGTCCTCAGAATCTGTATTGCATCTGTTAATAGAAAGTAAAGTGAATACCACTTGAATTTCCTGCTTGTATAGTTTTGTTTGCCATGACGAGTGTCATTGTTGAATTCTCTATATATTTTAAAAGTTGGGTGACTGTAGATATAGATGGCAATTTTGTGTTCTTTTTTCAAGTTCTCCCAAAACCAACTACGGGAAACATTCTTTTCACTTTCCTCCCAAGCATTTTTAAAATCAGCTGAGTTACTGAGTTCCTTCTTCAGATAATTTTTCCTTCACCTGGTTTGTCATGTTGTCTCTACAACCAAAATATTGATCGTCGACAGAATTCGGTGCCATATCCAGTGGATAAATCTGTCCTTCATCATCAGCTCTGAGATCCTGCAGCGACGGAATCACAATCATCACATCATCAGTTTTCATGTCTGGAATATTCACAGCAGAACTATGGAAGCCTGTTTCCACCACTGGAAAAAAAGAAGATTTTTGAGACTTTTTTATCTCAGAATTCTGAGTTATAAAGTCAGAAATCTGGGATAAAAAGTCTGAATTCTGAGTTATAAAGTAAGAATTCTGAGATATAAAGTCAGAAATCTGGGATAAAAAGTCTGAATTCTGAGTTATAAAGTCATAATTCTGGGATAAAAAGTCTTTATAACTCAGAATTCTGACTTTATATCTCAGATTTCTGACATTTTATCTCAGATTTCTGACTTTATGTCTCAGAATTCTTACTTTTTAACTCAGAATTCTGAGAATTTTTTTTTTTCAGCGGTGGAAACGGGCTTCCACACCAGAACACAAGCTCACCTGTCCCAGAGCAGATAAAATGAGGAGAAGAGCTTCCATGATCCGCAGCATCTTGATCCAGAGAAGAACTGATGCTGAGAGAAACACAACAGCGGCTCACAAAAACTACATTTATATTATATTAGAGAATAGATGACCTTAATGATGACCTTGACCTTTTCATTTAAGCCCAAACTTACCTGAAAATACTGTTGTCCGTTTTTGTCAGATTTTTTCAAGAGTTCAGGAACAACAACGAGAAAAGAGAAGACCAGAAAAATAATACGCTTTCAGTCAGACGACACTGACCCTTTAAATAGGCAGATGAGGAGGTTGAAGGGGCTTTTTAAAACACTAATAGTGTGTGTTTGTGAGGAAGAAGAGCTGAGGTGTGATCTTGTTGCATGCAGCTCTACTAAATAGTTGATTTCATCATAACACAGGTTCTGAGAAGCTCTATGTGTGGTTTCACACTGGCTAAAAAAAGACTATAAAACCTTTTACCTAAGTTGTAGTTTGAGCGGCTCTGACTCTATGAAAGCAACAGATGGAAGACGTATAAAAATGATTGGCTCCATCCTCCATCATCTATTTTGTAAAAAAGGCCTCACTACTAAAAAAAGAGTTTTTAAAAGATCATGAATTTCCTGTAAAACATGTGTAAACACTTAAAATAAAGGTCTTGCTCCTGCTGCTGTCCTGCAGAATCGATCTCCAACCCTACTCAATGTATCCTAAATCAGCCCCTATACCTTTAAACGGGGCAGGTGTTTAGGGCACAGCCAGCAAGAGAATACCCATAATGCACTGGGGATGAATCATCCATCCAGCCATTTTCCAGTCTGCTGGTCCGATGTGGGTACAGTGTAACACCATACAGGTATAAATTAATTTTCAGTTGATTATTAAATTAGACCAAGGAGCACAGAAAGCACAGGAAAGGGTTTCAATGGCCTTGGATGACTGTCCAAAACACCTCAAGAAGGCTTTCATGGGTACTGGAGTGACAGCCTTAATATTTGAAGACTTGCATGGTGGATAGAGGTGAGGTGATAGCATATAAAATAATAAAAACTAAGGCCACTGTCAAACATGATTCCCAAGTTCTTTTAGTGATAGAGAATTAAGATGTGGAGTAATAGATCGTCATTACCTATAACAAGTACCTTTGTTTAGCTGTAGAAAGTTCTGGGACATCCACAATTTGGCATCTGGTGCAAGTGAAAGATAGAGTTGTGTGTCATCTGTGTTCTGCTGGAATTAAATATTGTACTGTTTTATTACACCAGCTAAAGGAAGCATACGTACGTTAAATAATGGAGGACCCAATACTGAGCCTTGGGGAACACCACAAGAAATAACATAACGCCTGCAGGTGTAGGTACCCAGTGTAACATCATATTCCCTGTTGCTTAAGTTGGATCTAAACCAGTCTAAGACAGGAGCTGATAGACCGACCCAGGTCTGAAGTCGGTCGAGTAGAATCTCATGATCAACTGTGTCAAAAGCAGCACTCAAGAAACTCGGCAATCCTTGTTCTTTTAGAGTCCTGAATAACTCTCTTTTGTGAGCACTCAGCCCCATCCTAAAAAAACTCCTATCCTTTCCTCTAATCCTCCCTATTCTAGCTTATGCTACTCTGAGCAATATCTGAAACTTGTATTGTGAGCTCTTCCTGTGTCTATTTGCCTCTTCATGATGAATCGCTTGTTGTATTCCACACTTGTAAGTCGTTTTGGATAAAAGCGTCTGCCAAATGAATTAATGTAATTGTAAAAATATAAACTTGCAGATATTTTAAAACCCTAATGAAGGCTGTTTCTGTGCTGTGGTTTGCCAGACTGAAATGTCTCATCAAATGTATTTGCATTGGTATAGTTATTGAGGATACTATTTTTTCAATTATTTTACCAAGAAATGGTAGATTAGCGATTGGTCTGTAGCAACTGAGTGCAGAAGAATCTTTAGCAGGGGCCTAACAAATGCAGTTTTTTAACTCCTCGCTGTAGGGACGGATTAATGATATTCAGGATGTCTGGTAATAAGCCGTTCATAACAGTTTTGAGTACTTTAGTGAGCATGGGTCTGGAGCACAGGCTCTTAATTTTACGATGGATTAATTGTCCCAGAGACAGTCTTAAAAGAAGCAACAGATCTGATACATTTGGACAATGTTCTGAAGCGTAATTTTTTCCAGCTGGAAAATCTCACTGATTTAGGTTCCCACCGAAATATGCAAACACAAAACGTTGTGTTGATCAGAGAGAATTACGAGAGAGAAGAACATGCTTTGAGAGATTTCTTTTTTGACAGAAGTTGAATCTGAAAAATAGTAATAAAAAAGCTTAAGCACTTAGTGATGAACCTAATCGTACAATCAGACAAAATGCTGTAACTCGATAAAACAACACAAGCAATGTTCAATAACCAGAGACATGCAGTACAGGTTTACACAGTACAAAATGATTTCAAGAAAGCACTTGTTTTGATGCCACAGTAATTCAGGTCACTTTTAATTTTTCCAGAGCTTTTCAAAGTAATACAGTGCCTCAGCAGAAACTCAACTCACTTTGTTGAGTACTTTGTGATGTTCTTGGTTGCTTTCTTGAACAGAGCACAGTTCAGGTCACTTCTTGCTCCATAGCTTTTCAAAGTGTACACGGTTTCACACCAGAGATCTTTCTGATATATTTTTGTCCTGATATCAATGACTTTAAACGTCTCGTAAGGAGGAATCAGCACCTCGTTCTCATAACGAAGCTTAGAATATCCTGACACATCGGCTCCTAAACAAGTGTAGATCTCAAAACAAGACACGCTTCCGAAACATTTCGCTATGTTCTGATCGAGAGAGGAGGATGTAAACGAGCCGAATCGAATGCTTGGAAAAGCAAACCCAGTAATTTTAAGTTTTGAACTACGAAAGGTTTTGAAGCATTTATTTTGTTTTTCCCTCAGAATCGCTATCGCTTCTGTTAATAGAAATGGAAGAGAATACCATTTGTATGTCCCGGATGCGTAGTTTTGTTTTCCATTACGAGCGTCATTATTGAATCGATCATATATTTGACCTGTGTCAGAGTACACATAAAGGGCAATTCTGTTATTAGCTTTCAAGGGATCACGTTTTGATATTTTCTGTTTCGATTCATAACTTTCACCTTCTTTCCAAGCTTTTTGAAAATCAGGGTTACACAATTCCTCCTTTAAATATTTTGTGTCCACCATCTCCGTCATGTTCTTTCTACAGCTGTAATGATAGTCATCGACAGAATTCGGTGCCATATCCAGTGTTAGTCCTTCATCAGCAGCTCTGAGATCCTGCAGCGACAGGAATCACAATCATCACATCATCATGTCTGTGATATTCACAGCAGAACACAAGCTCACCTGTCCCAGAGCAGATAAAATGAGGAGAAGAGCTTCCATGATCCGCAGCATCTTGATCCCGTGAAGAACTGATGCTGAGAGAAACACAACAGCGGCTCACAAATACTACACTTATATAACTTCCTTAAGAATATGCAGATTTGCATATTTGCAGGAGTGGCTTTTATAACACTAATAAAGTGTGTGTGTTTTGTGAGGAATAACAGCTGAAGTGTGAAGTGTGAACTTTCAGCTCAACTAAACTGCCGCTCTCATCGTGACAACTCTTGAGAAGCTCTATGAGTGTGAACATGGGCAACGCAAACTGGGCTCTGAGAAATGCACATGGGCCGCGTGTGTCCAGAGTGGGCTCTAGATTTGAATTATACGGACTCACAGTGGGTGAAAATTGGGCCCTGTTTATTACTTTCTTCAAAGATTCTTGAAACATTTCCATTGGGGTTTTTTTGTTTGCAGTGCGTTTTTGTGTTAGCAGCGCGTTTTTGTGTTAGCAGTGTGTTTTTGTGTTAGCAGCGCGTTTTTGTGTTAGCAGCGCGTTTTTGTGTTAGCAGTGTGTTTTTGTGTTAGCAGCGCGTTTTTGTGTTAGCAGTGTGTTTTTGTGTTAGCAGCGCGTTTTTGTGTTAGCAGCGCGTTTTTGTGTTAGCAGCGCGTTTTTGTGTTTGCACTGCGTTTTTGTGTTAGCAGCGCGTTTTTGTGTTAGCAGCGCGTTTTTGTGTTTGCAGTGCGTTTTTGTATATGCAGCGTGTTTTTGTGTTAGCAGTGTGTTTTTGTGTCTGCAGTGCGTTTTTCTATTTGCAGTGCATTCTTGTATTTGCAGCATGTTTTTGTATTTGCAGTGCGTTTTTGTATATGCAGCGTGTTTTTGTGTTTGCAGTGCGTTTTTCTATTTGCAGTGCATTCTTGTATTTGCAGCACGTTTTTGTCTGCAGTGCGTTTTTGTGTTTGCAGTGTGTTTTTGTATATGCAGTGCGTTTTTGTGTTTGCAGTGCGTTTTTGTGTTAGCAGCGCGTTTTTGTGTTTGCAGTGCGTTTTTGTGTTAGCAGCGCGTTTTTGTGTTTGCAGTGCGTTTTTGTATATGCAGCGTGTTTTTGTGTTAGCAGTGTGTTTTTCTATTTGCAGTGGATTCTTGTATTTGCAGCATGTTTTTGTATTTGCAGTGCGTTTTTGTATATGCAGTGTGTTTTTGTGTTTGCAGTGCGTTTTTCTATTTGCAGTGCATTCTTGTATTTGCAGCACGTTTTTGTCTGCAGTGCGTTTTTGTGTTTGCAGTGCGTTTTTTGTGTTTGCAGTGTGTTTTCTTATTTGCAGCACTTTGAGCTCTCTCGACCACCGTAAAATTCACTTTCAAACCATCTAAACTTCATTATAATGTTTTTATAAACCTGATCTTGTGATCAGTTGAGGTGAACACATGAAACACATGTTGGACCCTCTCGAACCTCCACATCCCAAAGCTGCTCATGAGATTGAGATCTGGAGGTCATTTGAGTATCGTGAACTCACTGTCATGATCAAGACTCTGATCGATGTTATCCTGCTGGAAGTAGATCAGAAGATGTGGACATGGACATGGTAAGCATCAACACTCAGGTCGGCTGGGACATTTAAAGTGTGAAAGAGTGTGAAAATATCCAACACACCATCACAGCAGCAGCTTGAACCGCTGACCCCTGCTTTCATGTTCTTTACACCAGTTTCTGACCCGACCGTCTGAATGCTGCAGCAGATCAAGACTTTTTCCAGTCTTCTCTCGTCCAGTTTTGGTGAATTGTCTCAGTTTGCTGTTGTCAGCGGACAGGAGCGTGTCTTCAGCTGCTGGAGATCATCTGCTCAAGGTTGGACGTGTTCAGAGATGCTCTTCTGCTTATTTGCGTTACTGTTGACTTTCCCTCAGCTGAACCGGTCCGGTCATTCTCCTCTGACCTCTGAAGGCATTTTCTCCCACAGAACTGCCGCTCTCTGGATATTTTCAGTTTTTCAGACCATTCTCAGTAAATGGAGAGACGGTTGAATGTGGAAAATCCCAGTAGATCAGCAGCTTCTGAAATACTCAGACCAGCCCGTCTGACACTAACGCCCGTTCCACTTAGATCACTCCTCTTCCCCATTCTGAGTTTGAACTACACCATGTCTACATGCAGTGAATTTCAGCCATGTGATTGGCTGATGAGCTATATGTGTCTTTACACACTCTCGTGTGAGTGTGTGTGCGTGTGAGACTGTGTGTATATGTGTGTGTATGTGTGAGAATGTGTGTGAGACTGTGTGTATTTGTGTGTATGTGTGTGAGTGTGTGTGTGTGTGTATGTATATGTATGTGTGTGTGAGAGTGTGTGGGTATTCCCTACGTTATGGGGACCAAATGTCCACACAGGAACAGTAATACTAGTAAATGTTGATCTTGTGGGGACATTTTTTTTTGGTCCCCATGAGGAAACAAGCTTATAAATCATACAGAATTATCTTTAAAAAAATATAAAATAGCAAAACATTTTGTGTGATGGGTAGGTTTAGGGGTTGGGGGGTGGGGGACAGAATGTACAGTTTGTACAGTATAAAAACCATTACACCTATTGAATGTCCCCATAAAACATGAAAACACAACGTGTGTGTGTGAGTGTGTGTGTGTGTGTGAGAGTGTGTGTGTCTGAGTGGTGCTCAGAATGACTTTAAAATGTTTGAAATCTTCACAGCGCTGAATAAAAATCACATGAACGACGTGTTTGTGATCGTTCTGACTGAAACACCGAAGGAGTATTTGAGGAGATTTATTTGAAAGAAAAGTGTATTTATATTTTCATTCATAATCTTCAACTTCATGTACGCTAAAAACACGATCAGCCTGTCCAATATCTACACAAAAGTGTGTCTCCATACAGACCTTCAGAATAAGCACTAAATCACACTAGAAAACTCGTCAAATTAGAGAAAATTATTTATAATATTTCAGTATGATATATTGTTAACATTAATGCTTCAGCTTAACATCTGTTCAGTTAAAAAACAGTAACACTTCATAAAAATGTCCTGTTAGTTGATGCATGAACTAACGTTAATTGATAATGAGCAATTCATTTGTTGCAGTATTTATTCATCTTTGTTAACATTATAGAAATACTGTTAGTTTGTGTCAGCTCAAGCGCATCAAATAATAGTAACAGATGCGATGTTTAGTTATAGTAATGTTGATTAATAAGAATTAATACAGTGTCGGGAAACTTACTTTTAAAAGTAATGCATTACAATATTGCGCTACTCCCTAAAAAAAAGTAACTCATTGCGTTACTTTTTCTCATCTGGGCTGGACTTGCTAGTTTCTTTTTTTAATAACAACAAAAAAGCTCTATTTTAGGCAAATGTTCAGGCCCAAAAGTGAAACGAATAATTCTCAGGCTGAATGAAATGCATATTTGAGCGTCTGTACAGTAGAGGGCGCTGCTCAAACAAACCTTTCAGCAAAGTCACGAGAACCATTGAAATTTCGAATGATTTATGACGTAACGAAGCCTCGTTTACTGAAATCATGTGACTCTGGTGCTCTGAACCACTGATTCGAAACAAGAGATTCAAAGCGTCAATAAATGTGAAAAAGTAACTTCGAGATTTTGTTGTAAATTGAAAAAGTGATGCGTTACTTTACTAGTTACTTGAAGAAGTAATCTGATTACGTAATGCGTTTCCCCAACACTGGATTAATAAACTATTTTTCAGCATACACATATAACTTTTTTTATTAAAAATAACACAATTTTATCTTACCCTGATTTACTACGGTAAGCGTCTATATTTTCATATGCTTGCGTCAGAAGTGTTCAGAAGTGAGTTCTGGGACGGTGAGTCGAGTTATTGAGTCACCAGAAGCGTGTGTGAATGACACAAGAGAACGTTTTTATTCCAAACAAAAGAAAACAATGTTATTTACCGTCACCTACAGTACAAACGTGTACAAATACCAGAAAATAGAATCAAAGTGTGTGTAAAAAGTAATCCTTTAGAAATGGATGTTATGTACACGAGGCGACGCAAAAACCACTTATTGCACAAGAAAACAATAGCATCATATCTGTAATAATGATAACTCAAAATACAATGGAGAAATAAGAAACTCTATAAGAAAGCATTAAATTATTTAAAGTTGACCGCCAGCATGTTTTTTTTTTTTTTTCTCTTTGAAATACAGCAGAAATCGTTAGAAAAATGAAATGTTCAAAGCCAGAAATCCATAACATTTCCTTACATGGTCACTTTTACCTGTCATTTTAATACCAGACTGAGGATTTATCATAAATATCTAAAACACAGAGCTCCAGGAGGATTCATGAAGGTTGTGTTCGGATCTCTGGCTCACAGAAACAGTAGTTTGACTCGTGTGTTTTGCGCGAAGCTCTGACGACGAACAGAGTTGCATTTCTGAAACGTCAGACTCGGGAATTTTACAGTCACACATCAGAACAATTTCCCTGGAACAGAACAGATACATCATAGATCAGATATAACACATTTCATCTAAAATCAAGACCAAAATAGACGTTTTGCACCTTTTTAGGACCATTCATATTTTTGCACTATGACATTATTTCATGACAACGAAACATTTAGCCCCAAATACAGTATATATATATATATATATATATATATATACACGCACACGCATATGTTATTATCGCTATATAAATCTAAAACAAATTTCAGTCAGTTGAAATAAAGCTGAAATAAACCTAAAAAATTTAAACTAAATAAATTAGAATTTTTGCATTGGCAATAAAGTTTGGTTGAAGTAAAATACTAAAATTATTAGCTGGAAACAAACGAAAACTGAAATAAAAATGAATGAAACCTAAATAGCGATATGAAAAAAATCTAATAAAATGCACAATATAAAAATAAAAGCTAATTCATATTAATAAAAATATTATTAAATGAAAATTAGTAACAGACATGTATATATATATATATATATATATTCTCCTATAATTTTTGAAATGTTTATGTATTTTTTTGAATTACATTATTATATATTGTATATGTGTGTGTGTGTGTGTGTGTATATATATCAATATATACCAAAAAACCCGTAAAAAAAATAAAGGGTGCATGTAATGTCACAATGAGAGCAATCTCAACGGTCCTAAAAACAGGCTTCATTTCTTCAATGCAAAATATCATTGATTTTATTCGTTTGATTTTAGGGTGCAACACGCTGGAGTTCCCGTGAGAGAGAAACCGGTACAAGCAAACTCACATTTCTCATCAAACAGACATCACCCTCTTTGCAGGTTTTGGCAAACGCACGTACAGTCACACCTGTGCAAACACACATTTACACACCGCAGAGAGATACTCCTATATATCCGTGTAGCTTCAGAACTGAGCGTTTTTTACATGTATCTGTTTTAAAGTCCCTCAGGAAGGCAACGCAAACATTTGTAAGGCAAGATCCATTTGACGCACACATTCTGCCATCCTGAGAAAGAAAAGTGTGAGGGCCGCGTAGCCCTTGAAAACACAGAACTGTATGTACAGAGCTTCAGAACGCCTCGCGTCTGAACCCGGAGCTCCGTGCGTCGCTCTCATCGCTCTCCGGCCGCCGGCCGCCTGACTCCGATCGAGAGGATTGTTTTGGGGTTTGGGATTCTGGGAGTGGAGAATTCTTGCGTAAGTAAACCGGGAGAAACGGACGCCTGAGAGACGAAGGTGGTTGAAAGCAAAAGATTAGTCATCCAAAGATCCATTTTGTGTGCGGCTCAGTTTTCCTGGAAACAGTGGGAAAACTTGAGCTGAAGGATGACTTTTTAGAGCCAAATTGTCACATAATTGATGAGGTTATTTTCCTGTTACTTCTAAAAGCTGTTCCCTTTAGAACTCTCCGCTGACACAACGTTTCATTTTGGTTTGTGTTTTAGGTATTCGATCAATCAAATATGCTTTATAACGTACGTTCAACTTTTTTTGGGCAAATTCACACTATTTTTCAGTCCAAACGTCAGACGCTCCGCTGCCAATGGCAAAAAGGTGACAACGAACCTTTCCTCTGAATTTTTAGCACGACGGAACTCCGTCAGATGACCTTTGCCCTGTGATGTCACTGGTCGTGTTTGTCACACTCGTCGTCCAGGCAGCCGTTCATGCGGTGCGAGTCGTCTCCGAAGGCGCCCTGCGACTGCAGCAGCTCGAACTCCTCGTCCAGGAAGTCCAGCGAGTTGTTGCTCGGCAGCCCGCGGATGGTGAACTTGTTGGAGACTTTGGCCCACTGCTCGCGGTTGGCGGCCACACGCTCATACAGCTCGGCCGAGCGCGGGAACAGTTCCTGCAGGAGCCTGAGAAAAAGCCATGAGAGCTGCGTTAACATCCCTGACAGATCCACACGGACGCTGTGAAAGAAGTGAAAACGTTTATGTTTTACTTTATCCAAAATAATTTGTCTCTGAAGCTGCTATAGAATCAAAGCCGCATGTCTAATAAAGTTGTGTTACAAATTTGAGCCGCTAAAAGCTTTTGAAGTGCCGGTAAAACTGTCAAATTTTCAAAACGGTTTCACAAAAAGAATTTTTGAGAGTTTAAGCTGAGATAATTGAATAGTTTTTATTAATATGTTGATTTTTCATGTTTTCCATTTTCGTTTTAGTAATTGTTTGTTTTTTGTCTTTTCTACTAGATAGTAACGATGATGCACAAACTTTGATGTTGACTGGAGAAAGCCTAGCCGGAAAGTTTGGAAGTTTTTACTTTGAAATAGCTTTAAGTTTTGTAGTTATTTACTAGATAGATAGATAGATAGATGATAGATAGATAGATAGATAGATAGATAGATGGATAGATGGATAGATGGATAGATAGATAGA
>CM074284.1:492500-495000 GCA_037194245.1 Opsariichthys bidens
AATGATGATTCATATATATAATATGATATATAATTATATATAATTAATTGTGACCCTGGAGAACAAAAACAGGCACACAAGTATATTCACAGCAATACACTGTACGGTCAAAATGATCGGTTTTTCTTTCATGCCAAAAATCGTTAGGATGTTAAGTAAAGATGTTTCATCAAAAAATGTATATTTGTGACTGGATACTGCGGAGGACTTCATTTGGACAACTTTAAAGATGATTTTCTCAACATTCTGATGTTTTTTGCTCCCTCAATTTCACGAAACTGACACATTTAAATGTCTGTTCTCCAGGACTTCACTTTCAAAAGCACCCTGTACGAACCCTGTATATGAAACATAGAGCAGTAAGTTTACATGAGCGATACTGATGCCGCAGTAGATGGAGAAGGCCGTGGCCAGATCCTCGTCGAAGCGATTGAACCACGGACCGTTGGTTTTATTCACCAGTTCTGCCACTCCGATCACCTCTGAGGAGAAACACGAGAGTCAGACAGAGGTCAGAGGTCAGGAGCGCTCCACGCACGTCAGCATCGCTCCGACTCAAACGTCTCTGCAAGCGAGCAGAACGACGACAGCACACACACACACACACACTCTCACACACGCGTGGCTCTCACTCTGAAGCGGTTCATTTCGACCGTGTTGTTTGTGTCACTGCATATCTGCGTGATTTCTGGGGAATATCGACAGAATTGGTTCCTTGATATCAATGAAAAATCCCTTTAACGAACAGAAGTCAGTCCTACGGGAAGTGACATCATTTTGGAGGGAAATCAAACATTCGTTCGTGTTATCTGACGGATCCCTGTTACACAAATCAGTTTATCCGATAAATAAATAAATAGATATATAAATTATCTGCATTAGCTTTTCGTTTTCATCCTGTTCATTTCGTGTAAATAATCAGGTTATAATTAATACTGTTTTATTTTTCCTGATAATATTTTAAAATATATTGTTACAATTTAAAATCATTTTTGTGTTTGAAAATATTTAAAAATTGAATTTAAAATCCTTTCACATTTTTTTTTTTTAGATTTTCCCATTTATTTCCAGGTCCGAACGTGCCGTTTTCCCCGCTGAAGCGAGGCGGAGCGTCTGACCTTCGTTCTCGTCTTTGATGGGGAAGCAGAGGATGTTTCTGGTCCGGAAGCCCGTGCTGTCGTCCACGCCGCGGTAGAACAGAGGGTGGGAGTACGCATCCTTGATGTTGAGGATCTTTCCGGTGGTGGCCACGTGTCCGGCGATGCCCTGATCCGCCGGGATACGAAACTCCTTCTGCTCGTAACACACACAGACATGCACACACTTCTGTTGAGTCTAAATATTAGAACCACTTCATGCATTCTTTTTAAAAAAAATGTCCCATATGTATCCATATACTTATATAGATATGTATATTAGAGTAATAACAATTTCTCTCGATCAAAAATACAGAATTTCAAATGACCTAATGAACCCTACCTAATATTATCAATTCTTATTCACGCTCAATTATTAATAATGGTTCTTATTTTAAAACAGCAATATTAATAACAGATATGTGTTCTTCAGGATTCTTTGATGACTATAAAGTTCAGAAGAACAACACTGATTTGAAATAGAAACTGAAACCCGTCTTTACTGTCACTTTTGATCAATTTAATACAATTGATGAATTAAAGTATCATTTTTTTATTGACGTGTCACTCTATGATACGTATCGGGTTTCACAACTGTTGCGTCAAATCAGCATATCGGAGCGATTTCTGAGGGAGGAATGATGCTGAAAATTCAGCTTTCATCACTGGATATAAATCATATTTTACTGTATATTCACATAGAAAACTGATGGTTTACACTGGAATAATATTTCACAATTTTTACTGTATTTTTGATCAAATAAAAAACATTAACTTTTGACTGGTAGTGTATTGGAATAATATATTCATGTACACAGTATATAAGAATTGAGGACGTTTTGAAGGTTTTGAAAGTTGTGAAACTTGTACACACACACACTCATACACACACACTCTCACTCACTCACACACACACACACACACACCTCGTCATCGCTCACGACTCCTCCATCGAACACTTTGGCCACGAGTTCATGACTGACCCGATCCAACAGGAACACAGAACAACTGAGAGAGGAAGAGAGAAATCCTGAAATTACGCTGCGAAACACGACATCTCTGTCTGCCGTTCATCTGTTTATTAAGTGTTTCAATATTTGATTGGAGGTAATTGATATTTATGAGCTGCTGCTCTTGTCATGCTAACAGTTGCGAGGCTGGAATTGGTTTGGACGAAACCCAAAACCATCAGAGGCGTAATTAAGCTTGTGTGTGTCTCACATCTCGGCGTTGCTCAGGTTTCTGGCCTCGACGATGATCTCCTGCAGCAACACGGACACGTCATCTGAACGAGAGAGACACGCAGTCAAACACAGCCGTGAGGAGCACATCTCCACCCTCACTCACAGTAACCTCATCCCACA
>CM074284.1:505000-513942 GCA_037194245.1 Opsariichthys bidens
TGCTCTTTCCACTGACCTCTATTGTGTTTACACCAAAGCTAACGATATTTTCTCTCTCCTAAATGTCACAGAAAGCAGTATAATATTACATTTTTAACAGGGAGCACATCTTTTGTTTAGTGCATTACTAGGCTGTTCTTTTACGATGTCTTCACACGGTGTGTGTGTGGGACGCTCACTCGGTTTGGAAACCAAGCCATAGTCTGAGGAACAATCGGTTCACGTTCTCTCGCGGCACAAAGTCGTAGAAAAGCACGTGTGTGTGTTTGACGCGTGACTTTGGTTGTGACTGAGGTTAATTGTTTTGCGAGCTTATTTCTTTGAGTTGTTGTAATTTAATAAGAGTCCAGCGGGACTGTAAATCAGTGAAAAGGTGACCTTCACGAGGAGCTGGAGGCGTCAGGCTCTCAATAAAAGCCACCTGACCTTCCTCATACATAAATACACAGATCAATTCTGTTGTTACCGAACAGAAAGCACTCAAGGACTCGCAGCCAGTTCTGTTCTGTTTTTTACAGCATGTTTTGTTCAGCAGAACACCGTCGTATACTCACATAGTTGATGACTTTAAGCTGCAGAGAAGGCGGCGTCCAGGTCGTACAGCTCACCTGTCAATCACACAGATGCACGGTTACACAGTTTGACCGTCTGGGCCGTTGCTATAGGCTATGAATTTAGTCAAAGATTATATCACATGCGAAATGAAACTCTTTAATGCTACAGTAAGACAGATGTTTTGTCTCGTGTATTCGTGTGTGTTTTGCGTGTTTTTACCACACAGCTGTAAGATCTTGCGGTCGAGTTCTCTGTAGTCCTCCGGCTGTGGGCTGGGCTTGGGCTCCGCTGGTGCATTGTGGGATTGCCCGTGTGGCCTTTTGGAGCATCTCTGCACATCTCTCACTCGCTTACAGGCCACGGTGAGCTGACGAACACACAGCGCTGGGCTGTTACTTTTAAAATGTTTTTTTCACTACAGATTATTAAATACATGCTTTAAAAAGTCATTTGTAACGTATTTCGTTACATTACTCAAGTTTAGTGACTTCATCTAAATACTTTAGAATACTTTGGAATACTAATAAGTGTGAAACAAACACAAAAAAAGGTCATTGAGAGTTTTTATCTCACAATTCTGGGACTTTTTTTCCCTCAGAATTGAGTGATATAAAGTTTTGCCAATTGTGAGTTATAAAGTCAGAATTATGAGATATAAACTCACAATATTGAGAAAAGTCAGAATTATGAGATATAAACTTCACAATATTGAGAAAAGTCAGAATTATGAGATATAAACTCACACACTAAATTCACAATTGCAACAAAAAAGTCAGTATTGCAAGTTTATTTCTCCCAATTCTGACTTTATAACTTGCAATTGTGAGAAAAAGAAGTCAGAATTGTGAAACACAAACTCACAATTGTGAGGAAAAAACAAACTGTGAGAAAAAGTCACAGTGACGAGTGAATTATAAAATGACTCCCAAAACATGAAAACAGTGGAAAACATGAAACTGAACTCGTCTTTTTCAGACGGTCAGAGTCAGAGAATCACCAATCGCTGTTTAAATGACATTAAAACTCAAAGTAATCACTTTGGTAATCTAAAACACTTTTCAGATGGAACTGGAATCTGATTACCAGCCATTTCAAATCAAACACAGTCACTCAAATCGTGTGTTTTACATGCGTCACTAAGTGACTTGTGTTTCGTTACTCCCCGACCCTGCGAACACACACACAACCCACACACACACACACACAGTCAGCTGCTAGATCTTTATGTCAATTTTAATAACCATAAGTTTTAAACACGCAATCGTACAGCGCTCTGATATTTTTAGATTGGAGTGCCACATCTGACACTCCTGAAACGACTCCAGTGTGTTTGGAGTCCAGGTCCCAGATTTGCAGTGCTTCGCCTCATTCTTTCTCTGTAAATAACGGGTCGTTCTCTTCACCCTCTGCATTTATCCGTTGTGGTGTCCCACAGGGATCTATTCGTGGCCCTCTTTTGTTGTCCCTCTACATGCTCCTTTCAGGCTCAATATTCCAGAAACGTAACATAAATGATCACTGTCACGCTGACAACCTCCAGGTTCTGAATACATTTTTTCAATTTTAACTCATGTTGACTTCAACCAGCTCAGATGAATGACATTTCCTTTTCTCATCTCAGTCCTTTGATCTCTCAGGACAGAAATGGGATCCCGATCCCTTTGTCTGATCCTCACATCTATTTTCATAAAAGGGCAAATAACTCTGACCGTATTCCCGTAAATGGCCTTCGGATTTATTGCAGTTCTGCAATAACAGTTCTGTTTTATTTTCTCTCTCTCTCTCTGACATGTTCATTATGTTTTCTGATCCAGATTCGACATACACTTGCTTTTTACGAACATTACGAGGACAAACACGGTTAAGGAGGACGACAGTCTCTCTTTCATTCCTCTGCTTCCGTTCTCTCCGTCTCACAGAAACACGTCAGACGTTTAATTAACAGAAGGATTCGACATGAGAGTGAAAAGAGTGAAATCTGTTCTGCTATCTTCACATTATCGTCTCTATATTGAGTTTTAAAGTCAGATCAGAAGAGAATATCACATTAGAAACATGAACTGTTATTCCACAAATCTGCTGCCGTTTCTTTCTCTGTATTCCATGACTCTTTCCTTTCATTTGCTATTTGTTTGCTCTCTTGTTCAGAAGATGCTTTTAGAGCGTCTGATGTTAAATTGCTTCTCTAATCAACAGAATCAAAGCTCTGATGATGATGATGGTATGATGAATAGCGTTTGGACCCTTATCAGCTCAAGTAAAACCTGAGGAGAGGGAGGAAGTTTGGCTTTTGACTCCAAAGAGAGAAACATGAGGACGAATGAGCCGTTACAGAAATATACCGTGGTTTGCTCCACAATACTGTAGTAAGAGGGCCTGATTAAGAATTGAAAAGATATGTTCTTGGATGAAAGAGTAAATAAATTGAATCAAAACAAAAATGACGTAACATAAGTAACAAATAAATAAAAATATCATTTTTATAGTAAAAATTACTGTGATACTAACTAGTAAATTTAACTATGGAGCTAATATTATTATTCAAGGGGGGGGGGGAACAAAAAACAAAATAAAAATGGAAAAAAACAAAATAAATAAAAAATAAAAATAATATAGTTAAAATAAATTATAATAAAATTAAATATAAAATATAAAACAAAAATAAAAAATAAAATTATAATCTTTTATTGCAGTAAAAACAATTCTGTATGGCAGAGAGTGCTATTCTTATTCGTGGGGGGGGGGGAATAAATAACATAAATGAACAAATAAATAGTAAATTTTACTAGTAAATTTAACTATGGAGCTAATATTATTATTCAAGGGGGGAAAAAACAAAAATAAAATAAAATGGAAAAAAATGAAATAACAAAATAAATAAAAAATAAAAATAACATAGTTAAAATAAAAATAAATAAATAAAATTATAATATTTTTAGCAGTAAAAAACAATTCTGTACGGCAGAGAGTGCTATTCTTATTTCGTTGGGGGGGAATAAATAACATAAATGAACAAATAAATAAAAATAAAAATATACTTTTTTTAGCAAAAATTATTGTGACACTAACTAGTAAATTTAACCATGGAGCTAATATTATTATTCAAGGGGGGAAAAAAATAAAATAAAATAAAATGGAAAAAAATGAAATATCAAAATAAATAAAAAAATAAAAATAATATAGTTAAAATAAATTATAATAAAATTAAAATAAAATTAAATAAAATAAAAAAAAAAAATAAATAAATAAAATTATATTATTTTATAGTAGTAAAAACAATTCTGTATGGCAGAGAGTGCTATTCTTATTTGTTGGGTGAAAATAAATAACATAAATTAACAAATAAATAAAAATAATTCAATAATCAATAATTTAAAAATAAATAAATACATTTTAAAAAAAGTGCAATAACTGTTGTACTGTGGTCAATTTCTATACGATAGAAAGAGCTAAAATTATTCTTAGCACAGGAAAAAATGAGTGTGAAGTGTGTGTCTTACGTGTTTTTCCAGATGTTCAGGTTTTGTTCGTCTTGTTCTGTCAGTAGTTTGCAGCAGAGCTGTTGAGAGAGTGACAGACACTGAGTCAAATTCATCACACAGTCCATTACTTCCCTCTGCAAACGACCTGCTCCATTTCAGCCAGCGCTCACACACACACACACACACACACACACACACACTAGTCCTCTGGGATATGCTCCATTTGCTTTAGGGGGTCATACTGTGACCTTTGACCCGAGTCCCGTCTGCAAGAGTCTCAGAGAGACACTCACACATTTCCCATGAGACACAGCTTGCTGATCTAACAGTAACCGACACTTAAAAAAGCACAGAACAGAAGCTCTGATCCAAATACTGTTGAGCACATCATCAGATTTTGATTTTTTAAAGAAATTAATACTTTTATTCATCAAGAATGCATTCAACTGAGCAAAAGTGACATTTATAATGTTAAAAAAGATTCTATTTCAAATAATTACTGTTTTTTTTTACTTTCCATTTATCAGAGAATCGTGAAAAATAAAAAGTATGGACAGTTTCCACAAAAAAAAAATAATAATCATCAATGTTTCTTCAAATCCTCATATTATGATTTCTGAAGGATCATGTGACTCTGAAGACTGCAGTAATGATGCTGAAAATTCAGCACACACACTCATTACTGGATATAAATTATATTTGACTATATATTGACATAGAAAACATGATGATTTAACTTATAATAATATTTCCAAATTTTTGACTTTACTGTATTTTTTAAAAAAAAAAAATGAGGTGGCATGAATGCAATTATAATGGTATTAATAATGTTAAGAGATAATGATTTAGGTCAATAGAAAAATATGAAAATGATCATAAAAAACAAAAGTGATACTTTTAAATATAAAACTAAAAGTAATAATGAAGTCATTCATTCATTCATTCATTCATGTCATTCATTCATTCAGGAAGGTGCGCGTAAGTGACTGTATTGATAAATGAGTCATTGAGAAAACAAATCATCCATATCGATTCATTCAAAGCAAAAAGAAACAGAAAAGAAAAAAGGGAGCCTCCACGCAGATTTGTCCACAAATCGAAACATATCTTATTTTCTTTCCTGGAGGACACACAAGTAATGAACAGATCTGCTTTTGTTGGAACTATAATTTCATTGCAGAACAGATAAGGCAAACAATTTTTGTGTTTAAAATAAAAAAAAGAAAACGACTTTCAAAATCAATGTCACATTCCAAGTGCTTTTTTTTTTTTTCCTGCCGATACTCAGAGGGAGTCGGAAAAATGTGCATTATCCTTGCTCATAAAAACATAAAAATTCAATATTTAAAAAATAAAAACAAGAACAAGAACTCAAACACGACTCAAACAGGACAGGGCAGGTGTGTTTCTTAAATCCGATCAGTATTTGTGCTAAAACAGAATTAGTCCCCAAATTTATTTATTAAAGGCGCGGAAGAATTTGATGCAAAAGCTCTTTCCTTTTGATGGTTTATGGGATGAATTATACATTTCAAACGCATTTACCAGACCAAAACCTCAAACACCGCGTTATCTCTGAGAGTCCTCACGAGATCTAAATAAATGCGTCCTTGATCTGATAACGAGTCCCGTCACAGACCGATTCTTTTATTACGCGTCCACAGTCACGCTGCAATAAAGCGTCTCCCCTGCAACTCAAAACTCTCATAAAAACCCATAAAGGTGGGAAGTGTTTATTACTCAATTAGAAATAAACACTTTTAATTGGACTAATTAATGTCAACCTGTAACAGCCTGCAACATTAAAAATAATGAGCTATAACAGATTCCATAACGCAAAAAGAGAGAGAGAGACACAGGAGAGAGAGAGAGAGAGAAGAGAGAGAACAGAGAGAGAAGAGAGAGAGAGAGAGAGAGGAAGAAGAGAGAACAGAGAGAGGAGAAGAGAGAGAGAGAAACCGATCGACAGCACTGGAAATGCTAACAGCGAGAAAAGAGACAGAACTGTACCAGAATCAGAGAGATAACCTTCCGCTTCATCAACGGTCTCCACTAACGGTAATGATGAGCACTAGAGACAGAGAAGAGACAGAAGAAAAAAAAAAGTACTTTCAGATTCAACTTTCAACATTTCAACTATCTCATGAGTAAATAAAAAGAAAAAATATTTACTGTCCTAAACTTACAGTAAGAGCTCTAAAAGGGAACGAGACGTGCGCCGGACATTGAATATAAAAAAGCAGCATAATACATTTATTTAATTTCATTCTTATATAAACGTGTTTAATGTATACTAATTGTATTTGTAATAAAAGTATAACAAATAATAAATTCTGATTTTAGTTATAATACTTCATCCTATTTCATTTAAGCATGTTACTGATGCAATCACCTGTGATGAATTTCTTAGAATTGTAATTGAAAATATATTCCTGCCTTCCAACTCAAATCCCCACTTTCAGCTTCTGTGGATGATTTTAGTCTCAAAACGACGCCCACGAAATAGAGACATACTTCCTGAACACAAAACTTTGATTTGATACTAAAATTCATCCCATAAATTTTCAGCATGTTTGTGCACAACACACACACTCATTCACACGACACAAAACACTCGACACACATTTCACACCTCACTCACACTCACCTCGACTCTCAAAATCACTCACTCACACTCACGTCACACACAACAAACACACACACACACCAACACTTCACACACCACTACAAACATCACACACACACCACACTCACACTCACGTTTCACCTCACGTCACGTCCCCCAACATCACACTCCCTCTCACACACTCCACTCTACTCTCCCTCACGCTCCACTCACACTCAGCTCACTCCTCGTCCACTTCACTCACTCTCATAACTCACTGCACTCACACTGCACTCACTCTCTCTCTCACTCACTCACTCTCTCACTCACTCACAAACTCACAATCACTCCTCTCACATCACTCACTCCTCACACTCACATCACAACCACTCCACTTATACATAACACTCACACAGACTCACAACATACTCACACCTCACACACACACTCACTCACACACACAAACACACACCAATCCACACTCAACTCACACTCACTCACCACTCACTCACACTCACTCACATATCACAACTCACTCACTTTCACATCTATCACTCTCATACACTCACTCACGTCTCTTCACATCACTCACACCTCACTCACTCTCTCTCACTCATTCACACTCTACCACTCACATCACATCTCTCACTCACTTCACAACTCACTACAACACACTCACTCACCACTCACTCTCACACACTCACTCACTCACACTCACACACATCACACTACTCACTCACTCACTCACTCAACTCACACTCACACACATCACTCACTCACACTGAACTGACACACTCACCTCACTCACTTCACACACACACTCACTCACACACCACCACCTTCACCTCACACACATCACCAACAACACTCACTATCACACACTCCACGTCCACTCACTACTCACTACACTCACTCACCTTCACTCACCAACACTCACTCAACTCACCTCACACAACATCACTCACCACTCACTCACATCACCTCACCTCACAACAAACCCCCCAACCACACAAAAAAAACCTACACTCACACTCACATCACAAAAAAACCACTCACTCACTCACACTCACACACATCATCTCACCTCACTCACTCACCTATCACACACTCACTCACTTCACTCACGTCACTCACACACACTCACTTCACCGTCACTCACACACTTCACTCACAAACTCACCCTCACACACTCACTCCACTCACATCCCACACTCACACATCACCTCACGATCTCACAACATCTCACTTCACACTCACATCACATCACTCACGTCACTCACACACTCACTCACTCACAAGTAATTCCACTCACACTCAGCACACATCAACTCTCACAGATTAAGACGATTCATCACTCACACACTCACTCATCAACTCACTCACACCGTCACACTCACATCACACTTCACACACTCACGTCACACTCACTCACGACACTCACCTTCACTCACCACACTCACTTCTCACCTCACCACAAAGACCTCAAGCAACTCACTATTCACTACACCACACTTTCAAAACCCACACCTCTCACATCCACACACACTCACACTATCGACTCTCTACTTCACATCACACACACACTCTACATCACTCACACTCTTACAACCTCACACACTTACCACACACACTCACACACTTCACTCTTAGTCACCACAACAACTCACATCACAAATCACTCACTGTAACATTGACTTTCACTTCAACACTCACGACTTCTCACTCACAACACACTCACGCACACGTCTCACTCACGCGCACACTACACACTCGATCACTCACTCACACTCACTCACTCACCACCTGCACTCACACACTCACCTATCACTCCACACACTCACGTCACTAACACAACAGCTCACCGTCACTTCACTCACATCACAGCTCAGCTACGTCTCACTCCACAACACATCTTCACAGTTCACTGCTCACATCTGCACACACACACACTCTCACTCCACTCATTTGCACACTCCACTCACATCATCCCCTCACACACACTCACACAACTCACACTCATCTCACAACAACACACTACTCAACTCACCTACAACTCACTTCACACTCACTACACCCACACACTTCCACTCACCGACTCACTTCACTCACAGACATCACTCACACTCACACACTACACGATCAACATCACCTCACTCACTGTCACACACTCACCCTATCACTCACTCACTCACATCAGCTGTACACTCACATCCACTCACATCACTCACTCACACTCAGCACACTCTAACTCACCTCACTCACGGTCCACTCAAGTCACACACTTCACTTCACACTCACTC
>CM074284.1:514042-516542 GCA_037194245.1 Opsariichthys bidens
GGCAAATTTCACACTATTTTTTTCAGTCCAAACGTCAGACGCTACCGCTCCGCTGCCAACGGCAAAAAGGTGACAACGAACCTTTCCTCTGAATTTTTAGCACGACGGAACTCCGTCAGATGACCTTTGCCCTGTGATGTCACTGGTCGTGTTTGTCACACTCGTCGTCCAGGCAGCCGTTCATGCGGTGCGAGTCGTCTCCGAAGGCGCCCTGCGACTGCAGCAGCTCGAACTCCTCGTCCAGGAAGTCCAGCGAGTTGTTGCTCGGCAGCCCGCGGATGGTGAACTTGTTGGAGACTTTGGCCCACTGCTCGCGGTTGGCGGCCACACGCTCGTACAGCTCGGCCGAGCGCGGGAACAGTTCCTGCAGGAGCCTGAGAAAAAGCCATGAGAGCTGCGTTAACATCCCTGACAGATCCACACGGACGCTGTGAAAGAAGTGAAAACGTTTATGTTTTACTTTATCCAAAATAATTTGTCTCTGAAGCTGCTATAGAATCAAAAGCCGCATGTCTAATAAAGTTGTGTTACAAATTTGAGCCGCTAAAAAAGCTTTTGAAGTGCCTGGTAAAACTGTCAAATTTCAAAACGGTTTCACAAAAAGAAATTTTTGAGAGTTTAAGCTGAGATAATTGAATAGTTTTTATTAATATTTGATTTTTCATGTTTTCCATTTTCGTTTTAGTAATTGTTTGTTTTTTTGTCTTTTCTACTAGATAGTAACGATGATGCACAAACTTTGATGTTGACTGGAGAAAGCCTAGCCGGAAAGTTTGGAAGTTTTTACTTTGAAATAGCTTTAAGTTTTGTAGTTATTTACTAGATAGATGATAGATAGATAGATAGATAGATAGATAGATAGATAGATAGATAGATAGATAGATAGATAGATAGATAGATAGATAGATGATAGATAGATAGATAGATAGATAGATAGATAGATAGATAGATAGATAGATAGATAGATAGATAGATGATAGATAGATGATAGATGATAGATAGATAGATAGATAGATAGATAGATAGATAGATAGATAGATAGATAGATAGATAGATAGATGATAGATAGATAATAGATAGATAGATAGATAGATAGATAGATAGATAGATAGATGATAGATAGATGATAGATAGATAGATAGATGATAGATAGATATATAGATAGATAGATGATAGATAGATAGATATATAGATAGATAGATAGATAGATAGATAGGATAGATGATAGATAGATAGATAGATAGATAGATGATAGATAGATGATAGATAGATAGATAGATAGATAGATGATAGATAGATATATAGATAGATAGATGATAGATAGATAGATATATAGATAGATAGATAGATAGATAGATAGATAGATAGATGGATAGATGATAGATAGATAGATAGATAGATGATAGATAGATATATAGATAGATAGATGATAGATAGATAGATATATAGATAGATAGATAGATAGATAGATAGATAGATAGATAGATAGATAGATAGATGATAGATAGATGATAGATAGATAGATAGATATATAGATAGATAGATGATAGATAGATAGATATATAGATAGATAGATGGATAGATATAGATAGATAGATAGATAGATAGATGATAGATAGATAGATATATAGATAATAGATAGATAGATAGATAGATAGATAGATAGATGATAGATAGATGATAGATAGATAGATAGATATATAGATAGATAGATGATAGATAGATAGATATATAGATAGATAGATGGATAGATGATAGATAGATAGATAGATAGAGGATAGATGATAGATAGATAGATAGATAGATAGATAGATAGATAGATAGATAGATAGATAGATAGATAGATAGATAGATGGATAGATGATAGATAGATATATAGATAGATAGATAGATAGATAGATGATAGATAGATAGATAGATAGATAGATAGATAGATAGATATGATAGATATGATAGATAGATAGATAGATAGATAGATAGATAGATAGATAGATGATAGATAGATATATAGATAGATAGATAGATAGATAGATAGATAGATAGATAGATAGATAGATGGATAGATGATAGATAGATATATAGATAGATAGATAGATAGATAGATGGATAGATGATAGATAGATAGATAGATAGATAGATAGATAGATAGATGGATAGATGATAGATAGATATATAGATAGATAGATAGATAGATAGATGATAGATAGATAGATAGATAGATAGATAGATAGATAGATAGATAGATAGATAGATGATAGATAGATAGATAGATAGATAGATAGATAGATAGATAGATAGATGATAGATAGATATATAGATAGATAGATAGATAGATATATAGATAGATAGATAGATAGATAGATAGATAGATAGATAGATAGATAGATAGATAGATGATAGATAGATGATAGATAGATAGATAGATAGATAGATGATAGATAGATATATAGATAGATAGATGATAGATAGATAGATATATAGATAGATAGATAGATAGATA
>CM074284.1:519042-541542 GCA_037194245.1 Opsariichthys bidens
GTTATAGAGAAACAAGGCTCTCCGTGCACACTGACAGTCACATCTTAAAGCATCTTTAACACGCGTCACACGTGTGATTGAGTGTTGCTCTGACTTGTAGATGGGCATGGCGATGTGCTCCATGAAGCTGATCTGGAGCTCAGGAATGTAGGCCTTCTCACGGTCCATCATCTCACTGGGTCTGTTTCCCATCGCCTTCTCCTGAAACACACCACGGGTTCATTAGCAGATACTGGTATGCATTTAAATGTATTTCATGGATTTACATTCCATGCATCAGAATTTCATTACTTTCTGTTCATATAAATATCAGCAAATTTCATATATTTTGGGCCTGAGCTGTTTTCCCTCCATATTCTCACTATTTCAGACTATACGAGACGATAAAGCCTGATGGGTCATATTTAAACTAACATAAACTAACATATTAAACATAAATTAAAATAACATTCCTTTTATATTTAATATCTAATTTGAACTAAAATTTCATATGTCAGGCTTTACAGGGTTATCTTCGTGATAAAAAAAGCTGTGATGTAAGACAAATAATACATATTTGAGATTCCACCTCCAAATAAATAAATGAAAACGTATTCAGTGAATCAAGGTTTAAATTTTTCTTTAATCTTGTCACTTCAACAGTGATTTATGAGTATTTCGATATCTTTTTATAACCCTTCACATGACATGTTTAAATATTTACATTACATGACTGTGACTGGTCATGTGATCGTTCTCATTCGACGAGTTTAACTCACCAAATCCCCCTGAGAGAAGAACTCTTTATAGATCAACTCCTGTGGAACAACAGAAGAAGAGAGAAAACACTGAAAGACAACACTGAGCGTGTGTGTGAGTGTGTGAGTGAGTGAGTGTGTGTGTGTGAGAGAGAGAGAGTGAGTGTGTGTGTGTGTGTGTGTGTGTGTGTGTGAGTGTGTGTGTGTGTGTGTGTGTGTGTGTGTTACCGCGATCTTCCTGGTGGTTTTCCAGCCCTTGGTCTGGTCAGAGAGGTCACAGGAGGTCATGAGCAGACACAGCAGCAGACTGCGATGCGTTCGATTCTTCGAATTATAACCAACTACAAACACACGAATGAAGACGACACACATTCTCACCTGTAACACTTATTATTCATCTGTCTTGTATTATACAGTACTTTATAATAATTCACAAGGTTCTGACCATCGGCCATCTTCTGCAGGTCCTTGAAGATCCTCAGGTGATGAGCCAGATCCGTGGCCAGGATGATGTCTCGGATCAGATCCAGCATCCGCTGATAGTCCTGGACACAGAAAGAGCGAAGCGTCGGAATGACTTAGTTTTCCTTTTTAACCGAAATGAAGGAATGAATGAATGAAGGAATGAGTGAGATGAGGTCAGTGACGGACCTTTCTAGAGAACTTCTCGAAGATGTTGCAGCCGTGTGTGTTGAGGATCGCGATGGCCTGAGCAAAGTGATGTCTCTGAAACACACACACACACACACACACACACTGAATCACGGAGTGTGTTTGAGTCAGGTGAGCAGCAGAGGGCAGCAGAGATCCTGTCAAACCACATCCACAGGTACAAACACACATCACTAGCTATGATAAAAGACAAAATAACTAAAATAGCAAAAATGTAAAGTTAAAGTAAAAAAGTTATATATGTGTGTAGGTGTTTAACTGTAAGTGTGTGACTGCACCTCCATCACAGATCCCTCCGAACTGTACAGAGCCGCCAGGACGGATTGCTGGTGAAACAATCAATGAAGAAACACTTTCATTTATTATAATTCGTGCAGTCAAGATTCACACAGACTGCAGGAGTTTTCAGGACGTACCGAGGCCACCTGAAACGAGTTGTTGGTTCCTCGATGGTCCAGATCGTGACACATGCAGGACACGAAGAGCGCCAGAATCTCTATTTCTCTGAAACACAGACACACTGACCTGAGAACAGGGACACGCGCATGTGTGTGTGTGTGTGTGTGAGTGTGTGTCTATGTGTGAGTATGTGTGTATGTGTGAGTGTGTGAGTATTCCCTACATTACGGGGACCAAATGTCCCCACAGTTACAGTAATACTAGTAAATGTTGACATTGTGGGGACATTTTGTTGGTCTCCATGAGGAAACAAGCTTACAAATCATACAGAATTATCTTTTTTGAAAATGTAAAATAGCAGAACATTTTGTGTGATGGGTAGGTTTAGGGGTGGGGGGTCAGAATGTACAGTTTGTACAGTAGAAAAAACATTACACCTATGGAATGACCCCATAAACCATGAAAACACAACGTGTGTGTGTGTCTGTGTGTGTGAGTGTGTGTCTATGTGTGAGTATGTGTGTATGTGTGAGTGTGAGTGTGTGTGTGTGTGAGTATTCCCTACATTACGGGGACCAAATGTCCCCACAGGTACAGTAATACTAGTAAATGTTGACATTGTGGGGACATTTTGTTGGTCCCCATGAGGAAACAAGCTTATAAATCATACAGAATGATCTTTTTTGAAAATGTAAAACAGCAGAACATTTTGTGTGATGGGTAGGTTTAGGGGTGGGGGGTCAGAATGTACAGTTTGTACAGTAGAAAAAACATTACGCCTATGGAATGTCCCCATAAACCATGAAAACACAACGTGTGTGTCTGTGTGTTCTTACTCGAGGTAGTTGGACAGTTCCAGGTTCTTGTAGAGCAGGTAGCAGAAGTGTGAGACGGAGAAGGCGTGCATCCAGTTGTGGTACGGAGGGTCTCTGTAGCCCTTCTTCACCATCAGACAAAACCTGAACAACAGGAAGACTCTCATTACTGACACTCCATCAGTCTGAACTGAACACTCCTCCATGATGTCAAACATGACTCTCTGTTGCCTGGCAACAGCATCAGCATCAGTGAGTCTTCGCTCAGGTGAGATTCTGATCAAATATACATGAGATGTCATGTGACAGGAAAACCCCGTCAGGGTCACGGCAGAGATCAAATATGTTTATGTGTGTGTTTGTACCTGGCTAAAGTGTGCAGGTCGATCTTGTAGGTGTTTATGAAGCCCATGTCTTCAAACATGCTCAGAACGCCCTGTGGGACACACACACACACACACACACACACATCATGAGTGCTTCTCTTCAGTCGGTCCGTGTGAATCTCGTGGGATGGTGTGTGTCGTACCATAGGCGTGCTGTCGTCCGGCAGAGACCGCGGCGTGTAAGTGAACTCGGCGAAGTCGGGGTGGATCATCTGGACCGGCTCAATGCCAGTGTCCAGCAGTTTAGTGACCTCTTCCTCCGACACCTTCATGTGGTACATCATCATTTCATTGGCCAGATGACTGCGGAACTGAGCCTCGTGGACCTTCTTATACAGGAGAGACTGACACACACACACACACACACACACACATAAATAACATATCATAAAATGAAAAACACTGTGTATATATATATATATATATATATATATATATAGTTTTATAATTGCATTTATTTATTCTTTATATATATATATAAAATAAATTAAATAATAAATTATATATATTTAATTAATTATCTAATATATATATATATAATAAAATACATTTAGTAATACATTTTATAAGCTTTTCAGATGTTTATACAGGGTTCATACAGATACTGTCAAATGAACTTCCAGGACTTTTCGAGCATTACTTATTTTTATTTTCAAGGACTGCAATCAGAGATCTCACTCATCAAAACAATAACTTATCTTTCAAATTCTGAAGAAGATTAATAGATAAAAAATACTAATAAAACAAAACTCCTAATCTGATTCTTCTTCACAGTGACACCAGCAGGTGGAGCCGACGGGCCGTGAGTGAGCGGACCGGTCATTAAAACAATGATGATTCATATATATAATATGATATATAATTATATATAATTAATTGTGACCCTGGAGAACAAAAACAGGCACACAAGTATATTCACAGCAATACACTGTACGGTCAAAATGATCGGTTTTTCTTTCATGCCAAAAATCGTTAGGATGTTAAGTAAAGATGTTTCATCAAAAATGTATATTTGTGACTGGATACTGCGGAGGACTTCATTTGGACAACTTTAAAGATGATTTTCTCAACATTCTGATGTTTTTTGCTCCCTCAATTTCACGAAACTGACACATTTAAATGTCTGTTCTCCAGGACTTCACTTTCAAAAGCACCCTGTACGAACCCTGTATATGAAACATAGAGCAGTAAGTTTACATGAGCGATACTGATGCCGCAGTAGATGGAGAAGGCCGTGGCCAGATCCTCGTCGAAGCGATTGAACCACGGACCGTTGGTTTTATTCACCAGTTCTGCCACTCCCGATCACCTCTGAGGAGAAACACGAGAGTCAGACAGAGGTCAGAGGTCAGGAGCGCTCCACGCACGTCAGCATCGCTCCGACTCAAACGTCTCTGCAAGCGAGCAGAACGACGACAGCACACACACACACACACACTCTCACACACGCGTGGCTCTCACTCTGAAGCGGTTCATTTCGACCGTGTTGTTTGTGTCACTGCATATCTGCGTGATTTCTGGGGAATATCGACAGAATTGGTTCCTTGATATCAATGAAAAATCCCTTTAACGAACAGAAGTCAGTCCTACGGGAAGTGACATCATTTTGGAGGGAAATCAAACATTCGTTCGTGTTATCTGACGGATCCCTGTTACACAAATCAGTTTATCCGATAAATAAATAAATATATATATAAATTATCTGCATTAGCTTTTCGTTTTCATCCTGTTCATTTCGTGTAAATAATCAGGTTATAATTAATACTGTTTTATTTTTCCTGATAATATTTTAAAATATATTGTTACAATTTAAAATCATTTTTGTGTTTGAAAATATTTAAAAATTGAATTTAAAATCCTTTCACATTTTTTTTTTAGATTTTCCCATTTATTTCCAGGTCCGAACGTGCCGTTTTCCCGCTGAAGCGAGGCGGAGCGTCTGACCTTCGTTCTCGTCTTTGATGGGGAAGCAGAGGATGTTTCTGGTCCGGAAGCCCGTGCTGTCGTCCACGCCGCGGTAGAACAGAGGGTGGGAGTACGCATCCTTGATGTTGAGGATCTTTCCGGTGGTGGCCACGTGTCCGGCGATGCCCTGATCCGCCGGGATACGAAACTCCTTCTGCTCGTAACACACACAGACATGCACACACTTCTGTTGAGTCTAAATATTAGAACCACTTCATGCATTCTTTTTAAAAAAAATGTCCCATATGTATCCATATACTTATATAGATATGTATATTAGAGTAATAACAATTTCTCTCGATCAAAAATACAGAATTTCAAATGACCTAATGAACCCTACCTAATATTATCAATTCTTATTCACGCTCAATTATTAATAATGGTTCTTATTTTAAAACAGCAATATTAATAACAGATATGTGTTTCTTCAGGATTCTTTGATGACTATAAAGTTCAGAAGAACAACACTGATTTGAAATAGAAACTGAACTGTCTTTACTGTCACTTTTGATCAATTTAATACAATTGATGAATTAAAGTATCATTTTTTTATTGACGTGTCACTCTATGATACGTATCGGGTTTCACAACTGTTGCGTCAAATCAGCATATCGGAGCGATTTCTGAAGGAGGAATGATGCTGAAAATTCAGCTTTCATCACTGGATATAAATCATATTTTACTGTATATTCACATAGAAAACTGATGGTTTACACTGGAATAATATTTCACAATTTTTACTGTATTTTTGATCAAATAAAAAACATTAACTTTTGACTGGTAGTGTATTGGAATAATATATTCATGTACACAGTATATAAGAATTGAGGACGTTTTGAAGGTTTTGAAAGTTGTGAAACTTGTACACACACACACTCATACACACACACTCTCACTCACTCACACACACACACACACACACCTCGTCATCGCTCACGACTCCTCCATCGAACACTTTGGCCACGAGTTCATGACTGACCCGATCCAACAGGAACACAGAACAACTGAGAGAGGAAGAGAGAAATCCTGAAATTACGCTGCGAAACACGACATCTCTGTCTGCCGTTCATCTGTTTATTAAGTGTTTCAATATTTGATTGGAGGTAATTGATATTTATGAGCTGCTGCTCTTGTCATGCTAACAGTTGCGAGGCTGGAATTGGTTTGGACGAAACCCAAAACCATCAGAGGCGTAATTAAGCTTGTGTGTGTCTCACATCTCGGCGTTGCTCAGGTTTCTGGCCTCGACGATGATCTCCTGCAGCAACACGGACCACGTCATCTGAACGAGAGAGACACGCAGTCAAACACAGCCGTGAGGAGCACATCTCCACCCTCACTCACAGTAACCTCATCCCACACGGCCTCCATGACATCAGACAGCACAACGGAACGCCGCTTCCATTTCGCTACATCGTTTCAAAGCGGCGTCACGTGATCCTCATGACATCATCACAGCGCAGAGTGGCTTGATCAGATGAAATAAACAAAAAACTGCAGAGATTCGCTGATGGCCGTACAGTACGCATGTGAAGATATAATATTATAATGTTACACTTCAGTTTTGCGGCAAAATCAAGCCGTTGAGATTTTCAGAGGGAGTTTTTGACGAAAGATAATAAAGACAAACATGTTTTTTTTTTTTTTTTATATAATCGTGTCACTGATGATTCATACGCACATGAATTAGAAGAATAAATGGAGTCCGTGTTGATTCATATTAGACATTCAGATTTATTCATGTGATTTTGACTCACCGAGGTGTGTGAAGAGATTCTTGGCCACTTGAAGAAGAGCCTGAAGAAACAGAAGAGTCGAACGTCAAGAAACATACAATAAGAAATGTGTGTGTGTGTGTGTGTGTGTGTGTGTGAGATAGAGAGAGTGTGTGTGTGTGTGTGTGTGTGAGAGAGAGAGTGTGTGTGTGTGTGTGTGTGTGAGAGAGAGAGTGTGTGTGTGTGTGTGTGTGAGAGAGTGAGAGAGTGTGTGTGCGTGTGTGTGAGAGATGGAGAGAGAGAGAGAGAGAGAGAGAGAGAGAGTGAGTGTGTGTGTGTGTGTGTGAGAGAGAGAGTGTGTGTGTGTGTGGGGGGGGGGGTATTCCCTACGTTATGGGTAATAGTAATACCAGTAAATGTTGACATTGTGGGGACATTTTGTTGGTCTCCATGAGGAAACAAGCTTATAAATCATACAGAATGATCTTTTTTGAAAATTTATGTATGTACAATGTAGTATAAAAACCATTACGCCTATGGAATGTCCCTATAAAACATGAAAACACAACATGAGTGTGTGTGTGTGTGTGTGTGTGTGTGCTGTCATGAGAGATGTTGACGTATGTATTTGCTATTCCCGGTGCATTGTGGGATTTCACAGCACTCTGGGACTCCCACACCTGTCCATGAACAGGCCGTCAGAGCTCTCTCTCTCTCTCTCTCTCTCTGTCTCTCTCTCTCTCTCTCTCTCTCTCTTCTCTCTCTCTCTCTCTGTCTCTCTCTCTCTCTCTCTCTCTCTGTCTCTCTCTCTCTCTCTCTCTCTCTCTCTCTCTCTCTCTCCTCTCTCTCTCTCTCTGTCTCTCTCTCTCTCTCTCTCTCTCTCTCCTCTGTCTCTCTCTCTCTTCTCTCTCTCTCTCTGTCTCTCTCTCTCTCTCTCTCTCTCTGTCTCTCTCTCTCTCCTCTCTCTCTCTCTCCTCTCTCTCTCTCTCTCTCTGTCTCTCTCTCTCTCTCTCTCCTCTCTCTCTCTCTCTGTCTCTCTCTCTCTCTCCTCTGTCTCTCTCTCTCTCTCTCTCTCTCCTCTCTCTCTCTCTCTCTCTCTCTCTCTCTCTCTCTCTCTCTCTCTCTCTCTCTCTCTCTCTCTGTCTCTCTCTCCTCTCTCTCTCTCTCTCTCTGTGTCTCTCTCTCTCTCTCTCTCTCTGTCTCTCTCTCTCTCTCTCTCTCTCTGTCTCTCTCTCTCTCTCTCTCCTCTCTCTCTCTCTCTCTCTCTCTCTCAGTTCAGATTTACTGGCGTTACAAAGAACATTTTGTACTGCCAAAGCAAAAGAAGAAAACATACTGTATAGTGCTGTCAAATCGCATCTCATATAAAAGTTGCAAATATATCTATATCTAACACGACAGTTTGTAAATATACAGGATGATAAGTGTGTGTGTGTGAGTGTGTGTGTGTGTGTGTGTGACTGTGTGTGTGTGTGTGTGAGTGTGTGTGTGTGTGTGTGTGACTGTGTGTGTGTGTGTGTGAGTGTGTGTGTGAGTGTGTGTATGTGTGTGTGTGTGTGAGTGTGTGTGTGAGTGTGTGAGTGTGTGTGTGTGTGTGAGTGTGTATGTGTGTGTGTGTGTGAGTGTGTGAGTGTGTGTGAGTGTGAGTGTGTGTGAGTGTGTGAGTGTGTGTGAGTGTGAGTGTGTGTGTGTGTGTGTGTGTGAGTGTGTGAGTGTGTGTGAGTGTGTGTGTGTGTATGTGTGTGTGTGTGTGAGTGTGTGGGTGTGTGTGAGTGTGAGTGTGTGTGAGTGTGTGAGTGTGTGTGAGTGTGAGTGTGTGTGTGTGTGTGTGTGTGTGAGTGTGTGAGTGTGTGTGAGTGTGTGTGTGTGTGTGTGTGTGTGTGAGTGTGTGTGTGTGTGAGTGTGTGTGTGTGTGAGTGTGTGAGTGTGTGTGAGTGTGTGTGTGTGTGTGTGTGTGTGTGAGTGTGTGTGTGTGTGAGTGTGTGTGTGTGTGAGTGTGTGAGTGTGTGGCCCTCTCTTCAGTCACCTGACACTCAAACTTGAGCTTCTGCTCTTTCTGGAAGGCCAGAGTGCTGGTGAGAACCGTCGACGTGTAACAGAAACAGTGTTGAATCACGTGCTCGTCCGCCTCCATGTACCTGAACACAAACACAACATCACTGCACGCAAACTCTGATGAAATCTGAGCTCGAACTAAACATCCATGAGCTGCTTTAGTTATTTCTTTAATTTTTTTATTTCACAAGAGATGAAAACCATGATTCATGTGATTTTCTGTTTAGATTTTTTTTTTCATGAATAAATAGCCAAATTAAACAACGTCTCGCTCAAAAGTTCTAAAAAAGAAAATAAAAGAAAGAAAATTCCAGAAAACGTCTGAGACACACAAAGAGACAATTGAGTGTTTATACGACCTCTAGAACTGAAATATGAATTTAACGGCAGAACGAAATGAGACAAACAGATGGAGAGAAACTCAATATCAAATATCAAATGTTCGGATCTCGCCGTGACGAATTTCATTTCCTTTATCTGCGCGAGACGTCACGCTCCAGCCGCCGGGACACGCGGCTTTAATCTCCGTATTCATTGTGTCCTTCGTGTCAGATTATTAGCGCACCAGCTTTGTGAAAGTGGGATGGAATATACAACCAGTGAAAACTTTTAAAAGTTGCAAAAATGGTTTTTTGAAAGAAGTAGAAATTGCGATACACCACAATTCAAAAAAGTTCGGCGAAAAAAGTGATATTATTACACACAATCACATCTCAAGAGCTCGAAATATAAATAATATATGAGCGGTTTTATTTGACATTTGAACATATTTAACTTTTATAAGAGATTTTTGCAAAACCAGGATTTATGGATTCTGTTATTTGTTGCAGCAATAAACATTTAAAGTAAAAATATCAATGAATATCTAGAAATAAAACAGAGTGCATTACAAATTGATCTAAGATTAAGCTTTTTGGGACTAAAAAAATTTGACATATAATCATATAAATGAAACATCGTGAATTATATTTTAGGTTTTAATGGTCAAAATGATATATTCTGTTATAGTAAATGCTAGTATATATAATAAATAACAAAAAGATTCTGTTTCAAATAAATACTGAACTTTCTATTCATCAAAGAATCTTGAAAAATAGAATGAAATAGAAATCATAGAAAATCATAGAAATATGAACTGTTGATGATAATCATAATGTTTCTTCAAATCATCATATCAGAGTGATTTCTGAAGGATCATGTGACTCTGAAGACTGGAAATTCAGTCTTCATCACTGGATATAAATTAAATTTTACAATATATTCACATAGAAAACTGATGATTTACATTGGAATAATATTTCACTATTTTTACTGTACTTTTGGGTAGTCGTGGCCTAGTGGTGAGGGAGTCGGGCTTGTAAACAGAAGGTTGCTGGTTCGATTCCCATGCTGGCAGGAATTGAAGGTGGGGATTGTGAATAAACAGCACTCTCTCCACCTTCGATACCATGACTAAAGTGCCCTTGAGCAAGACACCTGACCCCTGATTGCTCCCCTAAATAATATAAAAGCGTCTGCTAAATGATGAAAAAAGAAAAAAACAAAAAAAAAAAACATCAAGCAGCATTCATGTTTATTAGCACACCTCTGTCCTCCCAGCTTGTTGAACGTGCACGCTAGCGCCACCACCTGTCCAGTGGCTTGACTGATGACGGGAACGCAGAGCATCGAGTTCGGCTCGAACCCCAGCAGACTGCTCAATAACCCGCGCTCCTCCTGCACACACAGCGCTACCAATCCATCATACAGGAAACACTGGAGATGATCAACATCTGTAAACATAAGCAGTGTGTCAACGTGTGTGTGTGTGTGTGTGTGTGTGTGTCACGAATCTGATCCTGATTAAAGTGAAGGATAGTGACAGTTTTAGTGCCAGCTCAACCCATTTAACACAGATGATCTGTCTGTCTGTGCTCATAATTAGCTGGTTTTGGAGAGCTGTCAGCTGGGAATGAATGAAAAAGGAATATTACTAGCAGCAGCTGTGTGTGTGTGTGTATGTGTGTGTGTGTGTGTGTGTGCCGACCTGGCTGACGTCCTGTAGTGTAATGGATTTCTTTGTCTCCACCACCTGCCCGAAGCGACCGAACATGAGCTGCAGAGAGAGAGAGTCACACACATTTATATTTATGTATTTGGCAGACGCTTTGATCCAAAATTACTCGCACTGCATTCAAGGTATAGTGTTTTATTTGATTCAAACCCATGACCTTCCAGCTGTAGTGTCAAAACTCTACAGAGCACAAAATAACAACAGAAGAGAAAAACTTACAGGAAAACTGATTTCCTCTTCCAAAACTTTATCTCCAACAACCTGCAGAGAAAATACACTGTAAGAGTGAGTGTGTGTGAGATAGTGAGTGAGTGAGTGTGTGTGAGTGTGAGTACATGAGTGTGAGTGAGATAGTGAGTGAGTGAGTGAGTGAGTGAGTGTGAGATAGTGAGTGAGTGAGTGTGTGTGAGTGTGAGTACATGAGTGTGAGTGAGATAGTGAGTGAGTGAGTGAGTGAGTGAGTGAGTGAGTGAGTGAGTGTGAGATAGTGAGTGAGTGAGTATGTGTGAGTGTGAGATAGTGAGTGAGTGAGTGTGAGATAGTGAGTGAGTGAGTGTGTGTGAGTGTGAGTACATGAGTGTGAGTGAGATAGTGAGTGAGTGAGTGAGTGAGTGAGTGTGAGATAGTGAGAGAGTGAGTGAGTGTGTGTGAGTGTGAGATAGTGAGTGAGTGAGTGTGAGATAGTGAGTGAGTGAGTGTGTGTGAGTGTGAGTACATGAGTGTGAGTGAGATAGTGAGTGAGTGAGTGTGAGATAGTGAGTGAGTGAGTGTGAGATAGTGAGTGAGTGAGTGTGTGTGAGTGTGAGATAGTGAGTGAGTGAGTGTGAGATAGTGAGTGAGTGAGTGTGTGTGAGTGTGAGTACATGAGTGTGAGTGAGTGTGAGTGAGTGTGAGTGAGTGTGTGTGAGTGTGATTACATGAGTGTGAGTGAGATAGTGAGTGAGTGAGTGTGAGATAGTGAGTGAGTGAGTGTGTGTGAGTACATGAGTGTGAGTGAGTGTGAGTACATGAGTGTGAGTGAGATAGTGAGTGAGTGAGTGTGAGATAGTGAGTGAGTGAGTGTGAGATAGTGAGTGAGTGAGTGTGTGTGAGTGTGAGTACATGAGTGTGAGTGAGATAGTGAGTGAGTGAGTGTGAGATAGTGAGTGAGTGAGTGTGAGATAGTGAGTGAGTGAGTGTGTGTGAGTGTGAGATAGTGAGTGAGTGAGTGTGAGATAGTGAGTGAGTGAGTGTGTGTGAGTGTGAGTACATGAGTGTGAGTGAGTGTGAGTGAGTGTGAGTGAGTGTGTGTGAGTGTGAGTACATGAGTGTGAGTGAGATAGTGAGTGAGTGAGTGTGAGATAGTGAGTGAGTGAGTGTGTGTGAGTGTGAGTACATGAGTGTGAGTGAGATAGTGAGTGAGTGAGTGAGTGAGTGTGAGATAGTGAGTGAGTGAGTGTGTGTGAGTGTGAGATAGTGAGTGAGTGAGTGTGAGATAGTGAGTGAGTGAGTGTGTGTGAGTGTGAGTACATGAGTGTGAGTGAGATAGTGAGTGAGTGAGTGTGAGATAGTGAGTGAGTGAGTGTGAGATAGTGAGTGAGTGAGTGTGTGTGAGTGTTGAGATAGAGTGAGTGAGTGAGTGTGAGATAGTGAGTGTGTGTGAGTGTGAGTACATGAGTGTGAGTGAGTGTGAGTGAGTGTGAGTGAGTGTGTGTGAGTGTGAGTACATGAGTGTGAGTGAGATAGTGAGTGAGTGAGTGTGAGATAGTGAGTGAGTGAGTGTGTGTGAGTACATGAGTGTGAGTGAGTGTGAGTACATGAGTGTGAGTGAGATAGTGAGTGAGTGAGTGTGAGATAGTGAGTGAGTGTGAGTACATGAGTGTGAGTGAGATAGTGAGTGAGTGAGTGTGAGATAGTGAGTGAGTGAGTGTGAGTGAGTGTGTGTGAGTGTGAGTACATGAGTGTGAGTGAGATAGTGAGTGAGTGAGTGTGAGATAGTGAGTGAGTGTGTGTGAGTACATGAGTTTGAGTGAGTGTGAGTACATGAGTGTGAGTGAGTGTGAGTACATGAGTGTGAGTGAGTGAGTGTGAGAGTGTGAGTGAGTGAGTGTGTGTGTGAGTGTGAGTACATGAGTGTGAGTGAGATAGTGAGTGAGCGAGTGTGAGATAGTGAGTGAGTGAGTGTGAGTGTGAGTACATGAGTGTGAGTGAGTGAGTGTGAGAGTGTGAGTGAGTGTGTGTGAGTGTGAGTACATGAGTGTGAGTGAGATAGTGAGTGAGTGAGTGTGAGATAGTGAGTGAGTGAGTGAGTGTGTGTGAGTGTGAGTACATGAGTGTGAGTTAGTGAGAGTGTGAGTGAGAGAGAGAGTGAGTGAGTGTGAGAGTGTGAGTGAGTGTGAGTGTGAGTACATGAGTGTGAGTGAGATAGTGAGTGAGTGAGTGTGAGATAGTGAGTGAGTGAGTGTGTGAGTGTGAGTACATGAGTGTGAGTGAGTGAGTGAGTACATGAGTGTGAGTGAGTGAGAGTGTGAGTGAGAGAGTGAGTGAGTGTGTGTGAGAGTGAGAGTGAGTGTGAGAGTGAGTATGAGTGAGTGAGTGAGTGAGTGAGTGAGTGCATGAGTGTGAGTGAGTGTGAGTGTGTGTGTGAGTGTGTGTGAGAGTGTGAGTGTGTGAGTGTGTGTGAGTGAGTGTGAGTGTGTGTGAGTGTGAGAGTGAGTATGAGTGAGTGAGTGAGTGTGTGAGTGAGTGTGAGTGAGTGTGTGTGTGTGAGTGAGTGTGAGTGAGTGTGTGTGTGAGAGAGTGAGTGATTGAGTGTGAGAGTGAATGAGTGAGTATGGGAGAGTGAGTGAGTGAGTGAGTGTGTGACAGTGTGAGTGAGTGAGTGTGTGTGTGAGAGAGAGTGAGTGAGTGAGTGTGTGTGTGTGTGTGTGAGTGTGTGTGTGTGTGTGTGAGTGTGTGTGTGTGCGTTTGTCACCTGACAGAAGAGTTGGTGATTGTCTTCAGACACCAGCAGTAAACAGCAGGACTGCGAATGAGTTTCTTTCTGCAACTGGAATAGAAATTCACACACATCAGACGTGAAGAACATTTTCAATATTCCCTATAAAAATTGTTCAGGTTTAACAGTTTTCGAGCAGCTGTAACCATAAACATAGAAAAAAAGCATTCACACAGCTTTAATTTTTATCACTCGAAACATTGCCCTTGTGACATGACAAATACAGCAGAAAGATCATAGATTTACACCGGCAAACAAAACGAGCACAGAAAGGAAACGATGTGACAAGCGAGATATTAAATCAGACATTAATACAAACAGATCTCGCGTCACGTCAGACGGAGCTGAAAGCTGACGAGAGCAAGAGAAACGCAGACGGCTCCGGCTCTTTACCTTCTGGAGTGATTTATTTGGAGAGGAGACAGCCAGCGCTCATTTTTCAAACCAGCAATTCGTAAAAGGTTTTTCCGTAATTCAGACTGAGCGGCGTAATGTAATCATATCATTTCAGGGATTATTGCATTCTGCAGATTAAATTGTGTCGGGCAATAACTCAGAAAGAGGTTCCGACGCCGTCACGTGTACGGCAGGTGCGACGGTCATTCTGTCATGTGATGCTCAGTTACACAGAGAGCAAACGCTAATTAAAACAATGATTAAAAACGATATACCTATAAATATATACATACATATAAAGTTCAATAATGGTCACAAATGTTCAAATGTTTTAAAAATGGATCAAATCACACAGATCATGGAATAAATAGTATATTGGTTAATGCATTAACTAACATTAATTAACAACAATAAGTGTGTGTGTGTGTGTGTGTTTGTGTTTTTGTGTGTGTGTTTGTGTGTGTGTTTGTGTTTGTGTGTGTGTGTGTTTGTTTGTTTGTATGTGTGTGTGTGTTTGTGTGTGTGTGTGTGTGTTTGTTTGTATGTGTGTGTGTTTGTGTGTGTTTGTGTGTGTGTGTGTGTGTTTGTGTGTGTTTGTGTGTGTGTGTGTGTGTGTGTTTGTTTGTATGTGTGTGTGTGTGTGTGTGTGTGTGTGTTTGTTTGTGTGTGTGTGGTGTGTGTGTGTGTGTGTGTGTGTGTGTTTTGTGTGTGTTTGTGTGTGTTTGTGTGTGTGTTTGTTTGTATGTGTGTGTGTGTGTGTTTGTTTGTATGTGTGTGTGTGTGTGTGTGTGTGTGTGTGTGTGTGTGTTTGTGTGTGTGTGTGTGTGTGTGTTTGTTTGTATGTGTGTGTGTGTGTGTGTGTTTGTTTGTATGTGTGTGTGTGTGTGTGTGTTTGTTTGTATGTGTGTGTGTGTGTGTGTGTGTGTGTGTGTGTGTGTGTGTGTGTTTGTGTGTGTTTGTGTGTGTGTTCTTTCCTAGTTACAATGTGAATAAATACAGATAAGCTTTCATATTATGCGAATGATCCTTCAGGCGTTGACCTGTAGAACACACACACACACACACACACTCACTCAGTCACACACACACACGCACACAAACACACACACACACACACTCACACACACACACACACACACAGACTCACACACACTTTCATTTCCATAACAGTGTGCAGCAATAAACATAATGACCTGTAAGTGAGCACATAAATCTAATGTCCCGCTCCAAACACACGGCGGTCAGACGAAGCGGTCTGCTGATCCGGCTGCGTTTGTTCTCGTATCTTCTGCTCTTTCCACTGACCTCTATTGTGTTTACACCAAAGCTAACGATATTTTCTCTCTCCTAAATGTCACAGAAAGCAGTATAATATTACATTTTTTAACAGGGAGCACATCTTTTGTTTAGTGCATTACTAGGCTGTTCTTTTACGATGTCTTCACACGGTGTGTGTGTGGGACGCTCACTCGGTTTGGAAACCAAGCCATAGTCTGAGGAACAATCGGTTCACGTTCTCTCGCGGCACAAAGTCGTAGAAAAGCACGTGTGTGTGTTTGACGCGTGACTTTGGTTGTGACTGAGGTTAATTGTTTTGCGAGCTTATTTCTTTGAGTTGTTGTAATTTAATAAGAGTCCAGCGGGACTGTAAATCAGTGAAAAGGTGACCTTCACGAGGAGCTGGAGGCGTCAGGCTCTCAATAAAAGCCACCTGACCTTCCTCATACATAAATACACAGATCAATTCTGTTGTTACCGAACAGAAAGCACTCAAGGACTCGCAGCCAGTTCTGTTCTGTTTTTTACAGCATGTTTTGTTCAGCAGAACACCGTCGTATACTCACATAGTTGATGACTTTAAGCTGCAGAGAAGCGGCGTCCAGGTCGTACAGCTCACCTGTCAATCACACAGATGCACGGTTACACAGTTTGACCGTCTGGGCCGTTGCTATAGGCTATGAATTTAGTCAAAGATTATATCACATGCGAAATGAAACTCTTTAATGCTACAGTAAGACAGATGTGTCTCGTGTATTCGTGTGTGTTTTGCGTGTTTTTACCACACAGCTGTAAGATCTTGCGGTCGAGTTCTCTGTAGTCCTCCGGCTGTGGGCTGGGCTTGGGCTCCGCTGGTGCATTGTGGGATTGCCCGTGTGGCCTTTTGGAGCATCTCTGCACATCTCTCACTCGCTTACAGGCCACGGTGAGCTGACGAACACACAGCGCTGGGCGGGTTACTTTTAAAATGTTTTTCACTACAGATTATTAAATACATGCTTTAAAAAGTCATTTGTTACGTATTTCGTTACATTACTCAAGTTTAGTCACTTCATCTAAATACTTTAGAATACTTTGGAATACTAATAAGTGTGAAACAAACACAAAAAAGGTCATTGAGAGTTTTTATCTCACAATTCTGACTTTTTCCCTCAGAATTGAGTGATATAAAGTTGCAATTGTGAGTTATAAAGTCAGAATTATGAGATATAAACTCACAATATTGAGAAAAGTCAGAATTATGAGATATAAACTCACAATATTGAGAAAAGTCAGAATTATGAGATATAAACTCACACACTAAATTCACAATTGCAACAAAAAAGTCAGTATTGCAAGTTTATATCTCCCAATTCTGACTTTATAACTTGCAATTGTGAGAAAAAGAAGTCAGAATTGTGAAACACAAACTCACAATTGTGAGGAAAAAACAAACTGTGAGAAAAAGTCACAGTGACGAGTGAATTATAAAATGACTCACAAAACATGAAAACATGAAACTGAACTCGTCTTTTTCAGACGGTCAGAGTCAGAGAATCACCAATCGCTGTTTAAATGACATTAAAACTCAAAGTAATCACTTTGGTAATCTAAAACACTTTTCAGATGGAACTGGAATCTGATTACCACCCATTTACAATGAAACACAGTCACTCAAATCGTGTGTTTTACATACGTCACTAAGTGACTTGTGTTTCGTTACTCCCCGACCCTGCGAACACACACACACACACACACACACACACAGTCAGCTGCTAGATCTTTATGTCAATTTTAATAACCATAAGTTTTAAACACGCAATCGTACAGCGCTCTGATATTTTTAGATTGGAGTGCCACATCTGACACTCCTGAAACGACTCCAGTGTGTTTGGAGTCCAGGTCCCAGATTTGCAGTGCTTCGCCTCATTCTTTCTCTGTAAATATCGGGTCGTTCTCTTCACCCTCTGCATTTATCCGTTGTGGTGTCCCACAGGGATCTATTCGTGGCCCTCTTTTGTTGTCCCTCTACATGCTCCTTTCAGGCTCAATATTCCAGAAACGTAACATAAATGATCACTGTCACGCTGACAACCTCCAGGTTCTGAATACATTTTTTCAATTTTAACTCATGTTGACTTCAACCAGCTCAGATGAATGACATTTCCTTTTCTCATCTCAGTCCTTTGATCTCTCAGGACAGAAATGGGATCCCGATCCCTTTGTCTGATCCTCACATCTATTTTCATAAAAGGGCAAATAACTCTGACCGTCCGTAAATGGCCTTCGGATTTATTGCAGTTCTGCAATAACAGTTCTGTTTTATTTTCTCTCTCTCTCTCTCTGACATGTTCATTATGTTTTCTGATCCAGATTCGACATACACTTGCTTTTACGAACATTACGAGGACAAACACGGTTAAGGAGGACGACAGTCTCTCTTTCATTCCTCTGCTTCCGTTCTCCCGTCTCACAGAAACACGTCAGACGTTTAATTAACAGAAGGATTCGACATGAGAGTGAAAAGAGTGAAATCTGTTCTGCTATCTTCACATTATCGTCTCTATATTGAGTTTTAAAGTCAGATCAGAAGAGAATATCACATTAGAAACATGAACTGTTATTCCACAAATCTGCTGCCGTTTCTTTCTCTGTATTCCATGACTCTTTCCTTTCATTTGCTATTTGTTTGCTCTCTTGTTCAGAAGATGCTTTTAGAGCGTCTGATGTTAAATTGCTTCTCTAATCAACAGAATCAAAGCTCTGATGATGATGATGGTATGATGAAAGCGTTTGGACCCTTATCAGCTCAAGTAAAACCTGAGGAGAGGGAGGAAGTTTGGCTTTTGACTCCAAAGAGAGAAACATGAGGACGAATGAGCCGTTACAGAAATATACCGTGGTTTGCTCCACAATACTGTAGTAAGAGGGCCTGATTAAGAATTGAAAAGATATGTTCTTGATGAAAGAGTAAATAAATTGATCAAAACAAAATGACGTAACATAAGTAACAAATAAATAAAAATATCATTTTTATAGTAAAAATTACTGTGATACTAACTAGTAAATTTAACTATGGAGCTAATATTATTATTCAAGGGGGGGGGGGAACAAAAAACAAAATAAAATGGAAAAAAACAAAATAAATAAAAAATAAAAATAATATAGTTAAAATAAATTATAATAAAATTAAATATAAAATACAAAACAAAAATAAAAAATAAAATTATAATCTTTTATGGCAGTAAAAACAATTCTGTATGGCAGAGAGTGCTATTCTTATTCGTGGGGGGGGGGGAATAAATAACATAAATGAACAAATAAATAGTAAATTTACTAGTAAATTTAACTATGGAGCTAATATTATTATTCAAGGGGGGAAAAAACAAAAATAAAATAAAATGGAAAAAAATGAAATAACAAAATAAATAAAAATAAAAATAACATAGTTAAAATAAAAATAAATAAATAAAATTATAATATTTTTAGCAGTAAAAACAATTCTGTACGGCAGAGAGTGCTATTCTTATTCGTTGGGGGGGAATAAATAACATAAATGAACAAATAAATAAAAATAAAAATATACTTTTTTTAGCAAAAATTATTGTGACACTAACTAGTAAATTTAACCATGGAGCTAATATTATTATTCAAGGGGGGAAAAAAATAAAATAAAATAAAATGGAAAAAAAATGAAATATCAAAATAAATAAAAAAATAAAAATAATATAGTTAAAATAAATTATAATAAAATTAAAATAAAATTAATAAAATATAAAATAAAAAAAAAAAATAAATAAATAAAATTATATTATTTTATAGTAGTAAAAACAATTCTGTATGGCAGAGAGTGCTATTCTTATTTGTTGGGTGAAAATAAATAACATAAATTAACAAATAAATAAAAATAATTCAATAATCAATAATTTAAAAATAAATAAATACATTTTAAAAAAAGTGCAATAACTGTTGTACTGTGGTCAATTTCTATACGATAGAAAGAGCTAAAATTATTCTTAGCAGGAAAAAATGAGTGTGAAGTGTGTGTCTTACGTGTTTTTCCAGGATGTTCAGGTTTTGTTCGTCTTGTTCTGTCAGTAGTTTGCAGCAGAGCTGTTGAGAGAGTGACAGACACTGAGTCAAATTCATCACACAGTCCATTACTTCCCTCTGCAAACGACCTGCTCCATTTCAGCCAGCGCTCACACACACACACACACACACACACACACACACTAGTCCTCTGGGATATGCTCCATTTGCTTTAGGGGGTCATACTGTGACCTTTGACCCCGAGTCCGTCTGCAAGAGTCTCAGAGAGACACTCACACATTTCCCATGAGACACAGCTGCTGATCTAACAGTACCGACACTAAAGCACAGAACAGAAGCTCTGATCCAAATACTGTTGAGCACATCAGTCAGATTTTGATTTTTTAAAGAAATTAATACTTTTATTCATCAAGAATGCATTCAACTGAGCAAAAGTGACATTTATAATGTTAAAAAAGATTCTATTTCAAATAATTACTGTTTTTTTTTACTTTCCATTTATCAGAGAATCGTGAAAAATAAAAAGTATGACAGTTTCCACACAAAAAAAAAATAATAATCATCAATGTTTCTTCAAATCCTCATATTATGATTTCTGAAGGATCATGTGACTCTGAAGACTGCAGTAATGATGCTGAAAATTCAGCTTTCATTACTGGATATAAATTATATTTGACTATATATTGACATAGAAAACATGATGATTTAACTTATAATAATATTTCCAAATTTTTACTGTATTTTTTAAAAAAATGAGGTGGCATGAATGCAATTATAATGGTATTAATAATGTTAAGAGATAATGATTTAGGTCAATAGAAAAATATGAAATGATCATAAAAACAAAGTGATACTTTTAAATATAAAACTAAAAGTAATAATGAGTCATTCATTCATTCATTCATTCATTCATTCAGGAAGGAAGTGACTGTATTGATAAATGAGTCATTGAATCATCGATTCATTCAAAGCCGCAGATTTGTCCACAAACAAAACATTTCTTGGAGACACACAACAGATCTGCTTTTGTTGGAACTATAATTTCATTGCAAGATAAGGCAAACAATTTTGTGTTTAAAACGACGTTCAAAATCAATGTCACATTTGCAAGTGCTTTTCCTGCGATACTCAGGAAAAATTGCATTCTTGCTCATATAATATCAATATTAAAAACAAGAACTCAAACAGGGTGTGTTCTTAAATCGATCAGTATTTGTGCTAAAACAGAATTAGTCCAAAATGTATTATTAAAGGCGGAGAATTTGATGCAAAAGCTCTTCTTTGATGGTTATGGGATGAATTTACATTCATGCATTTACCAGACAACCTCAAACACGCGTTATCTGGAGAGTCCCTCGAGGATCTATAAATGCGTCCTTGATCTGATACGATCCGTCACAGACGATTCTTTTATTACGCGTCACAGTCGCTGCAATAAAGCGTCTCCCCTGCACTCAAAACTCTCATAAAACCATAAAGTTTTATTACTCAATTAGAAATAAACACTTTTAATTGGACTAATGTCACCTGTAAAGCCGCAACATTAAAAATAATGAGCTATAACAGATTCCATAACGCAAAAAAGAGAGAGAGAGACAGAGAGAGAGAGAGAGAGAGAGAGAGAAAGAGAAACAGAGAGAGAGAGAGAGAGAGAGAGAGAGAGAAAGAGAAACAGAGAGAGAGAGAGAGAGAGAGAGAGAGAGAGAGAGAGAGAGAGAAAGAGAAACAGAGAGAGAGAGAGAGAGAGAGAGAGAGAGAAACCGATCACAGCACTGAAGCTACAGCGAGAGACAGAACTTACCAGAATCAGAGAGATAACCTTCGCTTCATCACGGTCCACTAACGGTATGATGAGCACTAGAGACAGAGAGAGACTTCAGATTCACTTCAACATTTCAACTTCATGAGTGAAATAAAGAAAAATATTTACTGTCCTAAACTTACAGTAGAGCTCTAAAGGGAACGAGACTGCGCCGGACATTGAATATAAAAAAGCAGCATATACATTTTTATTCATTCTTATATAACGTGTTAATGTATATAATTGTATTTGTATAAAAGTATACAAATATAAATTTGATTTTAGTTATATACTTCATCCTATTTCATTTAAGCATTTACTGATGCATCACCTGTGATGAATTTCTTAGAATTGTAATTGAAAATATATTCCTGCCTTCCAACTCAAATCCCACTTCAGCTTCTGTGGGATGATTTTAGTCTCAAAACGACCCACGAAATAGAGACACTTCTGAACACAAAACTTTGATTTGATACTAAAATCATCCCATAAATTTTCAGCATGTTGTGCACACACACACACTCATTCACACACACAAACACACACACACACTCTCACACTCACTCTCACTCACACACTCTCACTCACACTCACTCACACACACAAACACACACACACACTCACTCACACACACAAACACACACACACACACACTCACACTCACTCACTCACTCACTCACACTCCCTCTCACACACTCACTCACTCTCTCACTCACTCACACTCACTCACTCTCTCTCACTCACTCACTCTCTCACTCACTCACACTCACTCACTCTCTCACTCACTCACTCTCACACTCACTCACACTCACACACTCACACAGACTCACACATACTCACACACACACACTCACTCACACACACAAACACACACACACACTCACACTCACTCACTCACTCACACTCACTCACTCACACTCACTCACTCACACTCACTCTCATACACTCACTCACTCTCTCACTCACTCACACTCACTCACTCTCTCACTCATTCACACTCACACTCACTCACTCTCTCACTCACTCACACTCACACACACACTCACTCACACTCACTCACACACTCACTCACTCACACTCACACACTCACTCACTCTCTCACTCACTCACACACTCACACTCACACTCACACACACTCACACACTCACTCACTCACTCACACACACACTCACTCACACACTCACTCACTCACACACACACACTCACTCACACACTCACT
>CM074284.1:546542-556542 GCA_037194245.1 Opsariichthys bidens
GTCTGATTACAAGCTGACCGCTGCCGGACCCTTCAAAGAGGTTTTTCCACTCATTCTCTGTCTCTCTGTGAGTGTGAGTGTGTGTGTGTGTGTGTGTGAGAGTGTGAGTGCATACTGTGTGTGTGTGTGTGTATTGTGTGTGAGTGTTTGTGAGTGTATAGTGTGTGTGTGTGAGTGTGTGTGAGTATTGTGTGTGTGTGTGTGTATTGTGTGTGAGTGTTTGTGAGTGTATAGTGTGTGTGTGTGTGAGTGTGTGTGAGTATTGTGTGTGTGTGGGTGTATAGTGTGTGTGTGTGTGTATAGTGTATAGTGTGTGTGTGTGTGTGTGTGAGTGTATAGTGTGTGTGTTCAGATCTTTGGCTTTTGTAGCGTCTCTCTCTCAGGACGTGTTTGAAGTCTCATGAAGGTGTGTGACGTCTAATCTTACAATCAAAGCCCTGTGATTCCACCCTGACCACATCAAACGGGACGGAGCCGCGGAACAGACCCTTTAAACACGGAGGACGGGATTCCTAAAAGGTTGAACAGACTGAACAGACTCACTCGAGTGTGTTCCTCAAGAGCATCTTCGTCAAAATCAACATCAAACAGTGTTTGCTTCTGTTATGTGACGTGTTGCCAGGGTTACATTCGTTTACTAAAACTGCTAAAGACTGTATGTCCTAAAATATAAATATGAAAAAAATAACTAAAACTATTAAACATATTTTTATGAACTGAAATATCAATAAAATAACATGACAAAATTAAAATGAACAAAAATTAACTAAAAAATCTAAAAAAAAAAGATTATATAAATTAAAAAAAAAAAATATATATATATTAGTAAATAAAATATAATATAATATAATAAGTGTAATATTATATATAATAATAAGTTGAAGCACTAAAATTACTAAGTGGAAATTAAAACTAAAACTGAATTAAAAGAAATAATTTAAACCTAAATAGAAATATAAAAAAATCAAAAAAAAAAAATAACATAACAAAATCACACAAAATTAAACGAAAATATTTGCAATTCTTAGTAATACTTTAATAATACTATAATAACACTGATTACTACGGAAGTTTGTTCCTGCCGTCACCAAAAATTTTTTTTTAAAAGTAATTCCAACTTTTTATCCCACAATTCTGACTTTTTTTCTTGTTTAATTGTTTAAATCTACCAATTCTGAGAAAAGAAGTCAGAACTGTGAGTTTATGTCTCACAATCGCAAGACAAAGTCAGAATTGTGAGATAAAAAGTCTGACTCGTAAATGAACTCACAGTGAGTTCTAAAGTCAAACTGCAGTTACAGGAAACAACAGAATAAAACACAAGATTTACTGAGAACAGAGTTGATGTTCAGCAGATCAATTCATGTGATGTAAACTGTTCTTCATATCAGAAAAGAGTCAAAAATAAATAAAAGACGCTCAAATTTTGCACACGCTCACACACACACACACACACACACACTCACACACGTGTCCACAGTTTGCAGTGTGTGTGTGTGTGTTACTACTCACGACTCCTACTCCACTAACAAATTCTGAGTATGATTATCTTCACATCAGTTCACACACACACACACACTCAACAAAAAAACACTGAGAGTTTCTCTTTCAGTACGAACACACTTTACTGGACAGAGCAGTGTGTGTGTGTGTGTGTGTGTGTCATCACATCTGTCCTCCTCCTTTGCAGTTTTCCAGAATTCCGGAACATTCTTCAGGAGAGAGAGAGAGAGAGAGTGAGAGAGACCCAGTGTTTTTCTCACCCAAATGGCAAAGTCCTGCTTCACGTCAGTTCCCATGACAACATAGATGTGTGATCAGACACACACACACACTCTCTCTCTCACTCACTCACTCACTCACTCATTCACTCATTCACTCATTCACTCACTCACTCACTCATTCACTCTCTCTCACACACACACACGCGTTGTGTTTTCATGGTTTATGGGGACATTCCATAGGTGTAATGGTTTTTATACTGTACAAACTGTACATTCTGCCCCCCCCCCACCCCTAAATCTACCCATCACACAAAATGTTCTGCTATTTTACTTTTTCAAAAAAGATAATTCTGTATGATTTATAAGCTTGTTTCCTCATGGGGACCAACAAAATGTCCCCACAATGTCAACATTTACTAGTATTACTGTACCTGTGGGGACATTTGGTCCCCGTAACGTAGGGAAAACCCACACACACTCTCACACACACACACACACACACACACATGCACACACACACACACACACACACACACACACACACTCACACACAGAAATCATCTGAAGGTCCATAATCTAATGATCCGGTTTAGTTCAGTTTTATTTATTTACATTTTGTTCATATTACAATTGGTTTAAAAAACTTTTTAAATATATTTTGCTGTTCATATTTGCCTGTTCAGACACACTGTCACTGTTCATCAGCTCTTGATTGAAGGTGAACATGTGAACGAAAACAAACGGCATTAAAAGTCTAATGTGACCTCTGATTATATATATATATATATATTTGTCAATTTCTGGTGTTTCCTCTGGTAAATACAGCTTCTATATTGACATGCTGCTCCATTTATAAACGGCTGACACTAACGCAGAGTAAAACCGTGATTTACACCGTCAGTGACAGGGGGGGGTTCAACCTCAGAACTTTGGAGCACTGCGACAGTTATTGGAAACTCACAACCAAACATATCACAGTTTCCACAAAAATATGAACTGCTTTCAACTCTGATTATAATCATCAATGTTTCTTGAGCATCAAATCAGAGTGATTTCTGAAGGATCATGTGACTCTGAAGACTGAAAATTCAGCTTTGATCACTGGATATAAATTACACTGTTCTATATATTCACATAGAAAACTGATGATTTACATTACGATAATATTTCAGATTTTTACTGTATTTTTGATCAAATAAATGCAGCTTTCATCACTGGATATAAATTACACTGTACTATATATTCACATAGAAAACTGATGATTTACATTATGATAATATTTCAGATTTTTACTGTATTTTTGATCAAATAAATGCAGCTTTGATCACTGGATATAAATTACACTGTACTATATATTCACATAGAAAACTGATGATTTACATTACAATAATATTTCAGATTTTTACTGTATTTTTAATCAAAGAAATGCAGCTTTGATCACTGGATATAAATTACACTGTACTATATATTCACATAGAAAACTGATGATTTACATTACGATAATATTTCAGATTTTTACTGTATTTTTGATCAAATAAATTCAGCTTTGATCACTGGATATAAATTACACTGTACTATATATTCACATAGAAAACTGATGATTTACATTACAATAATATTTCAGAATTTTTACTGTATTTTTGATCAAATAAATTCAGCTTTGATCACTGGATATAAATTACACTGTACTATATATTCACATAGAAAACTGTTGATTTACATTACAATCATATTTCAGATTTTTACTGTATTTTTGATCAAATAAATTCAGCTTTAATCACTGGATATAAATTACACTGTACTATATATTCACATAGAAAACTGATGATTTACATTATGATAATATTTCAGATTTTTACTGTATTTTTGATCAAATAAATGCAGCTTTGATCACTGGATATAAATTACACTGTACTATATATTCACATAGAAAACTGATGATTTACATTATGATAATATTGCAGATTTTTACTGTATTTTTGATCAAATAAATGCAGCTTTCATCACTGGATATAAATTACACTGTACTATATATTCACATAGAAAACTGATGATTTACATTATGATAATATTTCAGATTTTTACTGTATTTTTGATCAAATAAATGCAGCTTTAATCACTGGAATTAAATTACACTGTACTATATATTCACATAGAAAACTGATGATTTACATTACGATAATATTTCAGATTTTTACTGTATTTTTGATCAAATAAATGCAGCTTTAATCACTGGATATAAATTACACTGTACTATATATTCACATAGAAAACTGATGATTTACATTATGATAATATTGCAGATTTTTACTGTATTTTTGATCAAATAAATGCAGCTTTCATCACTGGATATAAATTACACTGTACTATATATTCACATAGAAAACTGATGATTTGCATTATGATAATATTTCAGATTTTTACTGTATTTTTGATCAAATAAATGCAGCTTTAATCACTGGATATAAATTACACTGTACTATATATTCACATAGAAAACTGATGATTTACATTATGATAATATTTCAGATTTTTACTGTATTTTTGATCAAATAAATGCAGCTTTCATCACTGGATATAAATTACACTGTACTATATATTCACATAGAAAACTGATGATTTACATTACAATAATATTTCAGAATTTTTACTGTACCAAACAGCAGCGTACGTCATCATCTGATCATTAGACAACGCGTTTATTGCTAAAAGTAATGCGGGGAAATTTCAAACCTGACGTTGGAGTAAATGATGAGTGAAATCTGCTGCGATCGCTGACAGACGACGATCAGATTCACCCGTCTGCGTGTCTCTTTCATGTTTCCACTCTTTCTCTCGCTCTGGTTTCATGTAAATGTGTTTTTTCTCATGCTAATGGCTGATGAAAGCGTTGTGTTTCTGATAAATGGCTTTACTCTGCACACCTGCACACGACACACATCTAATGGCATTCAAATGTTCACCTCTCTATTATTCTGTGCTTGTCTTTTCATTCTGTATGATAACACACACGCACACACACACACACACACACACTGATCAATGAGGGTTAAATGTGTTTTTTCCTCTCTGAATGTTCCTGCAATCAAAGGTGTCGCCTCGTTTCAATCGCGTTATCATCACACGACAACAAATACATTTCAGTGCCAAATACATTAAGTCTGTGAGAGGTCGGAACAATGAGCAGATATTGTGAGAATAAAACAAATCCCTGAGATGACAGAATGCATGTAGAGTTTCAATCAACACTCAAACACACACTAAATGAAGCACTTCCACACGAGTCCGTCACTCTTTCCCATACAGAGATGCCGTTCAGTTGAGGCGTGACTGATTATCTGCGGTAAAGTGCAAATATTCACGGTATTTTCACAGTGTTACCACGGTAACTGACTACGGGTCGCTATTTTAGGGTGTTTCGCATTTATAGACTGAATTTCTGAATGACTCACTGCTGCGAGTCTCAGGTGATTTACCAAACCTTCTGAAGAAGTCAAATCCATGTGCTGTTGAGCATTTTCACGCCGAAATTAGCAGGTCGGTTCAACGATGGATGCAAACGTTCGGAAATAAAACTACGATGAAAGTAAATTAGTGTTGGACTGACAATTTTCACTCAGAAATGGAAAAAGTTTAGAAGAAATTGCAAAAAACTCAAGTGACACAATGAAGTTTTCAAGTAGAAAGACTGAAATAGAATTTTCCTGAAAAATGTACACAAAAAATGGTGTAGAATTTTTTTTACTTAGAAATTTGATAAATTTCACAAAAAATTACAAAAAACTTAAGTGACATGATGATATTTTGAAGTAAAAAGACTAAAGTAGAATTTTCTTGAAAAATGCACACAAAAAATGGTGTAGAATTTGTTTTTTACTTAGAAATTTGATAAATTTCACAAATAATTACAAAAAAACTCAAATGACACAATGAGGTTTTCAAGTAGAAAGACTGAAATAGAATTTTCTTGAAAAATGTACACAAAAATGTGGTGTAGAATTTTCTTTGGAACAATTTTCACTCTAATAAAAAAATGAAATAACATTAAAATTAAACACAATTATGCAAGTTCATAAATAGATTATTATGATTTTTAAATACACAGAAAAAGTGGTAAACATCTAAATGAACTTTCTTTACTGAAGTCAAAGCACAACTTATTATGGTTGAATCAAATACGCTTAAACTGGGTTAAATCTAGTCGCTCTTTCGCAGGTTACCACTTTCACCGTGTATTTGTTTTACTGTCACGGGGAATCAATAAACAATAACAAAAATTAATCGAGTGATCATTTTGCCGATTAATCGAATACTTGGCTGTTTTTTGCAGTCATAAAAAGAGACGTTATCAAGCAATCGCCTTTAAAATGACTTCAAACGCACATGTAATACTCGTCTGTGAAATTCAGCACTTCCAGTGTTTTGCCGGTTAATCCAGTTGGGTAAACTGCAATCGAGGATGTTTTTAATCGAGCACTCGAATTCATCGAGGAATCGTGACAGCCCTGGAACACAAAGTTCATGTGGATGTGAGCGCGGACGAAGATGAACGTATGAAGATCCGCACGCATTAGAACCGCTCTGGACATCAAACATCACATATTTACATTTGAAAGACGCGCGCGCGAGAGAGAGAGAGGACGAGTCCCCGAGTGACAGCCGAGCTCGAGCGCTGGCTGAAGATGGACGGATCAGGCGGATAATCCCTCCGTTTGGTCGGGATCTCGCTGAGAAGGTCGGCGCTCACCGCGGGAGTGAATTGAGCGAGGCCGGATGCTAATCTCTGAGATATCGTCTCGATTTCCCTCGCCGATCGCTCAAGAACAGCTGTTTATCTAGAGAAGTGTGTGTGTGTGTGTGTGTCTAAACCCACAGTCACGAGAGTCACCGACTCGCTTTATTAAAGCTCTGGTGTGTCATTTCTCAGCAGCTCCAAACGCAACGGCGAAAATAACTACATTTTTACATTCGCAATAGAAAATGTGAAGTTTGCCCAGTGCAAAACTTGTGTTTCTAAGCAGAACGGTCATGAAACTGCTCAAAATCGCTCTGATAAGCTACAGCTCTATATATATCTCTGCTGTAATGCTCGCTACTTTCAAACTGACACTCGGATCTGGTTTCCCTCGGCAACCTGGACTATAACCGTCAATCACCGCAAGAGGCCAATTCATTAGAGCGGGGAGAAGTGGGCGGATCTCCCTTCCTTGTGGGGGGCGTGTGCCGTAGATTTGATTGACGGCTTGACATCAGATCCATTAGCATAATGAAAAAAAAGAGTGCGGTCAGAAAAACGGACGAAACTGGCTAATTTTTCAACATGCTGATAAACGTTTCTATTTTCTGCCTCTTGAAGACAATTGTGAGAAAAAAGGATTTTTTTCCATGGCAGAAACAAGCGTCCATACGAATTTGAGGAAAACACAGAAGAAACCGGTTGACCCTGAAAACCTTTATGATACAAAACCCCGGAGCAAAGGGTCAGAGGTCAGACGGGACCGACGCGCGTCACTCTTCAGAGAGAAAAGAGAAAAGGCGAGCGCTCGATTCTGACATTTCTCACTCAACACACATCCGGCTTGAGACTGAAATCTACGACACGATCGCTTCATCAGTCGTCAGAAGAAAGAGACTGACCGCGGCAGAGCATCAGCTGTCACTCACTCGAGCAGCTGACCAGCTCACAAAAACACGAGAGCTTCTCGTCGGTACTCGCGTCAAATCGAGAACACGTTCAAACGTTTGCGTAAACACGTCTCGAGTATTGTGTTCATTACAGAATCACTGAGAAAATATCACAGTTTTTAGTAATATTTTAATAATAATTTCTGTTTACAGTGAATTTTGTTGTGTTTTTCAAATACGTCTGAGTACTGGCAAACCGATTAACCGCCTCTAAACGTAAAAGTTTGTGTCTACATAAAATATCTGTTTGTGTTTAGGTATTTTACACACACATTATGTAATGTTAGATTCGATTAATCGCGATTAATTGGTTTATCAGTACTACTATTTTAGGGTTAGGTAGTTTATATATATATATATATGGGATTGTGTATGATTGTATCATATTGAAGCACTAATTAAACTTAAACTTAATAAAAAAAAAAATATTAGACATATTAAAAACAATTACAAAAACACACGACAAAATAACTAAAACTTTAACTAAGATGAAAGAGAATAAATATTAACCAAAACTACACTTTACATACTACAATATTTACAAAAACTGTTTTTACGCCGAAATTAGCAGGTCGGTTCAACGATGGATGCAAATGTCGAAAATAAAACTCCAATGAAAATAAATTAGTGTTGGATTGACAATTTTCACTCAATTACAAAAAACTCACAATGAAGTTTTCAAGTAGAAAGACTGAAATCGAATTTTCTTGAAATACTACAATATTTACAAAAACTATATAACCATAACTCATTTTCTGTCATTTAAAGTCATTTTTCGTTTCGGCGTCAGTATTACAGTGCATATTTACTATGTTTAGTGTTGGGACGAGGGTTTGGTTATGTCATTCAGGATTATTCACGACACATGTGACAAATGACACTGTAAAATTAAGTGTTACCAATTAAAAAAAACTTACATTACAACTCGACACCCGCCCACGTGCACAAGCCCCGCCCCTTACCTGAGCTTTCCCTCTGTCGGCACCTCATGGGGCGGGTCTTCGCACCGCAGCCGAGACTCCGCCTCCAACAGGTACACGCACACACACTCCTGCAAAACACGGAGAGGTTTGAGAACACAGTCAGAGTCGCTCCGGTCCCGATCCATCATCACTGTGTCTGCACACTGGATTGTCTGCGTTTGCTCCGTCTCTCCCGTGTCAGTCGGGCCTGCGTGAGGTTAATTCAAATGCAAAGTGCCGTCGTCGTGCCGCGGGCTCCGGTAACCGCCGCGCCAGCAGAGCAGCGCAACCCTAATTAGACTGCGGCGAACTTCAGCGGTACTTCCAGAATGTCACCGCCCGGGGCCGGCGGAGCGAGGAGAGGCGATCGGTGCCGGATCGGCCCTGTTCATTTGTCAGAAATGTCAAGGGAGGTTTCATGTCATGATTCCGCTTTAAACCTCATAAGTGACGCTCTATATAGCGCTGCCAAAACGGCTCAAGACAGTCGAGGTTCACTTCCAACCTGTTTCTGAGACACGACAATCCACGGGCAATTAATACCATCTATCAGTGGATTGCAGGAACTGAATCATTTCTTCCAGCCTTTTCATGAATGCACAAAAATATCAAGGTTATGACGCACTTGAAATAACATAAATATACTAACTGAAATAAAATTAAATATGAATCTTTTTTTTTCCCCCAACATGGTGGTTTAGTTTATTTTGAAATAAAAATAAAAAATACTAAATAAATAAAACTAAAACTTAATAAAACATAATGACAATAAACTAAAAAATTCAACTAAAACTTCAAAAATAAAACAAAATTCAACTAAAACGTTCACTAAATTTAAAACGCATGAAGCAACACATGATGTTGAGGATGTTCGTAAGAGTTTAGTGAGCGGAGAAAACACACACACACATTTAAACCGCTTCTAAAAGCTCGTTTGCGTGTGTAAATATGAATGATTGGCAAATCATTTCGATCACAAATCTGCCGAAATAAAAGCGGATCATTCAGAACTCGTGAAGACCGGAAAACAGACGAGATCCGACGCTCCAACACATAACAGGCGCTAACATGAAAATACGCATGAATTAAACACAAAAATATAGCATAAATGTATGGAAATATCATTTTGATTTGGTATCTCATAAATATGGCTTTTTGTGTTATAATTTCCAATTTTTAAGTCATAATTTTGATTTAATATGTCATAATTTCGACTTTATCTCATAAATATGGCTTTTTTCACAGAAATAATTTTGACTTTTAAAATCATTTAGACTTTTCATCTCTTCATCATGATTCAGTTTGTTAGAATTTTTACTTTTAATAGTCAATATATTGAATTTTCTACTAATAGTTATGATTTACTTTCAACATTTCTTTTTGTCATAATTATGATTTAGGATGTCATAGTTTTTGTCATTTTGTCAAAATTGTGAATAAGCAGAGCATGATTTTATTTTCTTATTTGACAGAAACAGGGTTTCCATGAATATGAAGCAGAAATACAGGATGGAGAGAGAGAGAGAGAGAGACAGAGAGAGAGAGAGAGAGAGAGAGAGAGAGACAGAGAGAGAGAGACAGAGAGAGACAGAGAGAGAGGGAGAGAGAGAGAGACAGAGAGAGAGGGAG
>CM074284.1:559042-596542 GCA_037194245.1 Opsariichthys bidens
GTGTGTGTGTGTGTGTGAGTGTGTGTGTGTGTGTGTGTGTGTGAGTGTGTGTGTGAGTGTGTGTGTTAGTGTGTGTGTGTGAGTGTGTGTGTGTGAGTGTGTGTGTGTGAGTGTGTGTGTGTGTGTGTGTGTGAGTGTGTGTGTGTGAGTGTGTGTGAGTGTGTGTGTGTGAGTGTGTGTGTGTGTGTGTGTGTGAGTGTGTGTGTGTGAGTGTGTGTGTGTGAGTGTGTGTGTGTGAGTGTGTGTGTGTGTGTGTGTGTGAGTGTGTGTGTGTGAGTGTGTGTGAGTGTGTGTGTGTGAGTGTGTGTGTGTGTGTGTGTGTGAGTGTGTGTGAGTGTGTGTGTTAGTGTGTGTGTGTGTGTGTGTGTGTGTGTGTGTGAGTGTGTGTGTGTGAGTGTGTGTGTGTGAGTGTGTGTGTGAGTGTGTGTGTGTGTGTGTGTGTGTGAGTGTGTGTGTGTGTGTGTGTGTGTGTGTGTGTGTGTGTGAGTGTGTGTGTGAGTGTGTGTGTGAGTGTGTGTGTGTGTGAGTGTGTGTGTGTGTGTGTGTTCTTGTACCACATTTGGCAGGACGACTCTGAGCACATCTCTGATGGTCGTCTGAAGGCTGCTGACATCAACAATGGAGGCCAACTGCAGCAATGCATCCTGGGAAAATAAAAACACAGACACGCAGATAAATAAACACAAATAAATAAACGGTTTATTCTGTCTGCACAGCGTCGGAAAGGTCAAAGGTTAATGAATCCTCTGGAAATATAGCTATGATGAGTTTAACCCCGAGTCTCCAGAAATGTCACGCCATTAAGGAGATGAATGTTGTCATTGCCGCTGATCGTCTCTGAGGATTCTGGACCTCATCTCTCTGTGAAGCTGTGACGAGGTTTGACCTTTGACCTCCAGCACACTGACCTCGTCAGCACGGCTCATTAGCGCATCCACTTAACCCGGGAAATCGATAGAGGAAAGAGCCATTAACCAGAGATGAGAGCGAGACGCAGGAAGAGAAACGCTTTTAGCAAATCAGCAATGAGATTCAGTGATGGAAATAACTAACGAACATTCCTACTGATTCACTGACTCAAACGAACTGACTCACAGATTCACTGACTCAAACGAACTGACTCACAGATTCACTGACTCAAACGAACTGACTCACAGATTCACTGACTCAAACGAACTGACTCACAGATTGGGATGGATGGATGGAGGGATGGAGGGATGGATGGATGGATGGAGGGAGGGAGGGAGGGATGGAGGGGGGGATGGAGGGAGGGAGGGATGGAGGGAGGGGGGATGGAGGGGGGATGGAGGGAGGGAGGAGGGAGGGATGGATGGAGGGGGGATGGAGGGAGGGATGGAGGGAGGGAGGAATGGATGGAGGAAGGGAGGGAGGGAGGGATGGAGGGATGGTTGGAGGAAGGGAGGGAGGGAGGGATGGAGGGATGGATGGAGGGATGGAGGGAGGGAGGGATGGAGGGAGGGATGGAGGGAGGGATGGAGGGAGGGATGGATGGAGGGGGGATGGAGGGAGGGATGGAGGGAGGGAGGAATGGATGGAGGGAGGGAGGGATGGAGGGATGGATGGAGGAAGGGAGGGAGGGAGGGATGGAGGGATGGAGGGAGGGAGGGAGGGAGGGAGGGAGGGGGGGATGGAGGGAGGGAGGGATGGAGGGAGGGATGGAGGGGTGGATGGAGCAGGTGGTCGGTCTCTTTAAACTCATCTCTCCATCGCTAACTGATGAAAGTAAAACTGCACTCAACCAATTAGTGTGTGTGTGTGTGTGTGTGTGTGTGTGTGTTTGCTTTACAACAGCCGTTTTTTTATAGATAATTACAAATAATTATTGCCAATTACGTTCAGATCGGGTGGGGGTGGGGGGGTGTTGTTCAACTAAACATCAAAATCTCAATTAACAGAACAAAACTATGTTTGGAAGAAGAGGTGAAGAGATTTTCAGATGCAGGTGCAGCAATCTGCCACTCATCATACTCTTCCTCTCTCAACAGCCCTTCACACACACACACACACACACACACACACACACACTCGAGCTGAAGCAGAGACGCTTCCTGCAGTTTCTCTCTCTTGTTGGATCATCATTGACGGAAGCAGCAGGGATCAATCCCGCAGCGCTGATCCCACTTTCAATTTTCTGAAGAGGGAACAGTGCAGAGCTTTGTAAAACACACACACACACACACACACACATACACTTCACACTTGTGTTCTCGTGTCAGCTGGTACACAGACGAGTTTTCTTCTCTCAAGAATCATGAGCTGTGATTCAAACTGAGTCCACTTTAAGAAAGTCCAATAAATGATTTGTTTTTAGTATTGAACGCCAGTTTAAATTTAAATTCAGTTTAGTGTGATCAAACAGCGTTACCGTGAAATAAAATACATTTAATCTTTATTTCTTTTAACCCAAACATAATTTTTTTAAAATATAATATGTATTTTTTTTAATCAAGTATATAAAGTTCTTTAAAAAAAAAAAAAAAAAAATTTAAAAAATTTTTAAATTTTGCCTTGGCAACTGACTGAAATAAATTTAAGTTAAAGTACTACATTTATAAAAACTAAAATGAAATAAAAAAGAAATTAATCTACAGTAAATAAATAAAAAAATGGCAAAAGCACTTAAAAATTTACAAAAAATGAAAGACTAATTTAAATGCTAATTCAAAATATCAATAAATACTATAATAGTATATAAATAATACTGAAATAATACTGTGTTCAACACTTCACACAGATGAGAGATTAAAGGTGAAATTGAAGTGTGTGAGAGAGTGTGTGTGTGTGTGTGTGTATGAGTGTGTGTGTGTGTTTTTGTGACATATCAGGACACAAGTGTGTATAATGTCATGGGTGTGACACTGGTATTACAACTTCAACCTGAAATATGAGGACATTTCATATGTCTCCACTTTTCAAACAGCTTTAAAAACACACTAAACAATGTTTAATTAAAAATGTAAAAATGCAGAATGTTTTCAGTGAGGGTTAAGTTTAGGGGTGGGGGGGGGGGCAGAATGTACAGTTTGTACAGTATAAAAACCATTACGCCAATGGAATGTCCCCATAAACTATGAAAACACAACGTGTGTGTGTGAGTGAGAGTGTGTGTTTTATACTCTGATCACGAACGTTTTTACAAACACCAGCACACACAGATCAGTGACTACAAAGGTGAAAATCGCACACACTCTCACACACACTCACACACACTCACACACACACACACACACACACACACACACACACACACACACACACACACACACTCACACACACGTTTACCAAGTTTCTATGAATGATGCATCAGATGTTTTGCATTATTTTATCAACATCAAATGCTCTAATATATGTGTATATACATGAAAGTGATTGTTTGAGGTACCGTTACTAATACCCATATTTTTAATCACCTTTTTGCTTCACAAAAGGTCGTACTATCTGATCTGTTCGTGTTCTCTCTCAGCGTAACGTTTCCTTCAGAGCACCATACGGGATCACGGCATCTGATGTCCGTCCATCCACTCTTCTGTGTCAGAAATGTCAAGAGCTTCCAGAGAGACTTTCATCATGAAACCCCATCAGCCTGTGTCATGTTAACATCTTTACCTGCTTCTCTCTGTGATGGCAGGCCACACACACACACACACACACACACACACACACACACGTCTGTATTTCTATCTCAGTGAGGTCATTTTATAGACTTCCACTGATTCTCTATCAGGTCAGTGATATTTTCTCTCTCTAACGCAACCTCTACTCCTAAACCATCACAGAATCATGTGACCATCACTAGATTTACATAAAAAAACCCTCTTTTGGTTGATTTCACATTAAAAGTGAGAACATTTGGTACTCACAAGAATAGTCAAAACAAGTACACACACACACACACACTGACTGGAACACACATAAAAAATAACTGAAATAAAATAAAATAAGAAAATTGTGTTTTTGTCATTTTTACATTTTTCTAAAATGTTTATATAGTTGTTTTTTCAGTTTTAGTTATAGCACATCAAGTTAAAAAACGAAAATGAGAAATGTTGCATTTGTAACTAGCTTAAATAAAATAAGTTTATTTATTTATGTTAATTTTTATTTAAATTAGGCAACAAAAATGTTTTTTTTTTATGGTGTTAATTTTAGTTTCAGTTAACTATAACAACCCTGATGATGGCTTTACTTCAAACGGGTTTTATAGATAATTACAAATAATTATCGGCAATTATCTTCGGAACATTCCAAAAACAAAAAGGAGTTTCAACTCAACATCAAAATCTCAATTATAGAACAAAAAATATGTTTGGAAGAAGAGGTAAAGGGATTTTCTGACACTCATCCTACTCTTCCTCTCTCAACAGCTCTCTCTCTCTCACACACACACACACACACACACACACTTACAGATGAAGACTGTTTACGCTATTGCTGCTGCAGGGATTCTTGAGGCAATGCCTGAGAATGCGTTGCATTGTGAATTTACACTCATTTTTGTAATGCAGCATTTTGTAATGCAACGGCACGTGAAATTGAGCTTGTGTAGCAGTAATTGGCCGTGTTCATGTACCCGAGGCAAAACACCACAGGAAATAAACTGTTTTTTACATGCACAAGTCAATTTTGAGATTTTAGACTATTTGGCATAAATATCATAAAGTGTTGTTTTAGGCTTGTGGAAAGAAAACTCCCAAAAATATACTTTTAAAGTGTTGATTGCACTTTATCTCTTTGCGTCTGTAAATTTCAATAAAGCCGTGTTCTCCAAATGAGTTTGTTCCTCCACTTCAGCAGCACTTACACACACCAAAACTTAGAGTTTTATTCACATCTATATTCTGAAGGATTTTACTGTGGGGTTTGTCCATAACATCATTTGGCTGATTTTTATAGCATTTTATTCCTAAAAACATGGTGAAAATTGATATTTTTTTGCCTATTGACGGTATTTTCTGTTTTATGGTGCGATAAAAAGAGATATCCAAAATCCTCTCTATAAAAACCTTTAACTCTAATATGTAAACAAAATCAAACAGGAATTTTGAAACTGACTTTATCCAATGCTCAGATTTATTCTCAGGAAATGTATGGAAATTAGTGCCTCATTGGCATATTTAAACATTAAAAAAAATTAAGAAAACTTGTAAAACCAAAAATGTTTGTTTGTAATACTTAATATTATCAATAAACTTGCTAAGTATGGTGACCAAGTATCAGTTTCATAAAAACGAAGAGGTTAGGTTTGCACTTAAACATCCTCTAGAATAAAAACCCTCGTCTTTTTAAGTCTAAATAACTTTCCTCTCCTCCAAACGCAGGATAAATCTCTCGACCACAGACGCCCGGGAGCAGAGCATGATGGGAGTTTAAGACGACACTGATCTCAGTGTGTGGTCTCAGAGCTTTATTACCCACAAGTCCTCTGGGACTGAGGTCAAGTTGTGTTATTTTAGCTTTTCAAATTAACCAAAAGAATAAAATCAGGGGCGCAGTGAGACCTTTAACATTTAAACACTACAGTGCTTCATAAATCCTGCAGCTTGAGATATCAGCCACTGATAATAACACTAGACCAGAGAGAAATCAAACACGTGAAGTGAAACATGTCAATGTAATTTATTTACACTCTTTAGACAGAGTTGTATATTCTTATGAAAAACAAAGTAATTAGACTATAAAAATAATATATTATTTATGGATTTTATTATAAACCCATAATATATTATATGATATTATAATATTTGAACTTATTCATAGTTTCACCTTTAAACCAAATTTTATGTGCTATGCCATATAAAACAGAAGGTCCTTGATGCAATTAATCAGTGAGTCAATATCTTTATAATGAAATTTCTACGAAAGAAAAAGAAATTTTTACTACATCTGTTTGAAATGCTCGTCATGCATGCATAAAGAGAATTAATAAATTACGAAACCGAATTCCAATTTCCACATACATGATGAAGTGTATGTACATTAAATTAGCATATATATTAAGCTCATGCATCAAACGGTGAATATTTCTGCCTGAACGACAAAACACGATGAGTTACTGTTCAAATGTTTAAATGAACTTCAGAAACAGAAAGAGAACTTTGAGACTCTGATGAGCTGATGTTTGTGTGAAACGGTTCGAGCTCGTCTGATTGGTCTCGTTAATTTGAGCTCATTAAACGTGCCGTGACTCACAGATGTTAAATAAACGCACGCGGGGAATCAGAGTGAAGGTCGCCGTCAGGATTCGATCATCAGATCATCAGTTCGGTTAGGGTTTTCTATTTCTGAAGCTCAAACATGAGAGATGTGAGAAACAGCGTCTCTCTTTCTGTCTGCGTTGCTGGTCTCATTTTTTAAATCTCTTTCTTAGCGAGCACTTTGTCAACGAGACGTTATTAAAACATGATTCACACTTTAAATTTAATATGAGACTCATAAGATACTGAAAGCCTGAGGGTCCCATAAACACCCCCTTGTAACTGCATCAGTCATCTGACTGCAAAAAGACTTCATATCAAATGTATAAATAAATATTAAATAAACAGACAATGTTACATCTCAAATGAATACAGAAAATAGAAAATATGAGGCGTATATATATATCATACATATATGTATGATATATATATACGTTTACTGTTGCTGTTAATCACTAGAAATCTATTTAATATGTAGGTTTAATATATCAAACCTAGATATCAAATAGATTTCTAGTGATTAACAGCAACAGTTTAAGTTAGTTAGTTAACATGTTCAAATCTAGCTACATGTTATTTTAGAACAACTGAGATACTTTTATAGCTTTTACTCATACTTTTACTTTTTTATATATTTCCCATTCTCATTTCAATTTAGTAAAAGTTTTCTTCTTGTTCTTGCAATTTTTATTTAAATATTTAAATAGTTTTTTATTCATTTTAGTTATTTTAGTACATCAAATTTAGCTGAATGAAACTGAGAAGCAGCGTCTCAGAATATACACGAGTTCTCTTGAACATATTAAGCACATACGATAGGACTGTTTGCTCAAGCATTTCCATCTACTCTAGTGTAATGGTTCTGGTTTTAACAGCAAAATTACACCAAGCTGGAAACAAAATGAAAAAAAAAAACTGGAATAAATCATTTCCACAAGACTCAAGTGGCCATTTAGTTGAAGCAGGTCAGAAAACGAAGCTGATCTGAGAACAGCGCTCACAATTACAGGGTGCGGGGTTGCCAAATTCCCTGCTGCGGAAAATCCCTCATAAGAGGCGGATTAACGGTGTTTGTGACAGGAGGAGAGCGTGGGGGGGGGGGGGGGTCCGGCCAGAGGAGCGGAGAAATAAAGGATGAAATACGGACAACAAGATGAAAGGGTGGAAGAGAGAATCTCAAGACACATGCAAATAAAGCAGTGAGTGGACAATTACTGCCGCCGAGATGATGAAAACCTGCAAAGCTGCTTAACATTTGTCTTGCACTTGATGTGTAATGCAGCAGTGTAAATATGAGCATATCAGTGGCACAGGTGTGTGTGTGTACTTGTTTTCCTTACATTGTGGGGGCCAAATGTCCTTTTGTTGGTCCCCACAAGGAAACAAGCTTATAAATCATACAGAATTAATTTTTTTGAAAATGTAAAATAGCAGAACATTTTCTGTGAGGGGGGGGGGGGGGTATAAAAGTATAAAAACCATTACGCCTATTGAAAGTCCCCACAAAACACAAAAACACAACGTGTGTGTGTGGGTGTGGGTGTGGGTTTTCCCTGCATCATGGGGACCAAATGTCCCCACAGGTACAGTAATACTAGTAAATGTTGACATTGTGGGGACATTTTGTTGGTCCCCATGAGGAAACAAGCTTATAAATCATACAGAATGATCTTTTTTTTTTAAATGTAAACTACAGAACATTTTGTGTGATGGGGTGTGAAAAACCATTACACCTATGGAATGTCCCCATAAACCATGAAAACACAACATGTATGTGTGTGTGTTCGTTACTGGAGGTCCATTATTAAGTCCAGCTGAGTTCATTAACCTTTCTAACTCATTTGCATTACAGAAATGTCAAAGGAAAGACCAAACAAACACAGACAATCCAATCACACCTGTGACCACACCCCACACAGGACAGTCTGTATTTTCCCTTTATCCTGTAAAATGACCAGGCAAGACGCTGAGAAACGTGTAAAATGTGCCTGTGTGTATTTGTTCGGAGAAAACATAAAGTGCTTCTCATCATAATTATATTTCATGTCTATAATCTGTGGCGTACAGCTGCTCCAATCATGTGCAACATTTCTCATAAAACACCTGACAACAGCATGTATTTTTATACCCTAACGAACAGAGAAGAATGAGAGAGAGAGATACAGAGAGAGAGAGAGAGAGAGAGAGAGAGAGAGAGAGTGCTAATCACAGTTTCTTGTGCCTACACAACCCACACACTCAGATGAGAATAACACACACACACACGCACGAGCGCACAGCAAACAAGCCTCGTTTACATGTGTGGCACATATTCAAATGTTCATTTTGCATGGCAAGAGCTTTACTTTAGTTGTTTAAGAGCAAAAAAAATAAAAATATTTTATAGTAATATAATGAAAACGTGACATATTAATGTTCCGATTCTGTTTTTTTTCCATGCTTCACTATTTACCCTGTTCTAAGTGTGTTAGTGTTTGTTAGTTGTTCGCTGCGGCCAGTTGGTGTTCAGAGGTTCTGGTTGTTATTCCAACAGCGCTGCCTCCCCAGTCGCCATAGAAACACTGGAGACACATGCACTGTAGAATACAGCCAGACCAAACTACAGCCGCATTATGACATCATTCACGTACAGCCGGACCGCTGACTTCTGATGACATTAATATACAGACAAACTACTGAGCGTGTGTGTGTGAGTGTGAGTGTGTGTGTAGGTGTGTGTGTGTGTGTGTGTGTGTGAGTGTGTGTGTGTGTGTGCAGTGTGTGTTTACTTGAATTCTTTACATTATGGGGACCAAATGTCCCCACAATGTGTGTGTGTGAGTGTGAGTGTGTGTGTAGGTGTGTGAGAGTGTGTGAGTGTTTACTTGAATTCCTTACATTATGGGGACCAAATGTCCCACAATGTGTGTGTGTGAGTGTGAGTGTGTGTGTAGGTGTGTGAGAGTGTGTGAGTGTGTGTGTGTGTTTACTTGAATTCCTTACATTATGGGGACCAAATGTGTGTGTGTGTTTGACTGCAATGTCTGATGACATTAAACTACAGACAAACTACTGACACTCAAACTGCTGCAACTCACATTCTACACCACATCCTAATGTATTCTGCTCATTTCATGTATATATATATATATATATTCCAATGCACCATCTGTCACTGACCATTTGTATGCCGGACAAATAAAGTTTAAGCATGAACTTAAATCAGACCCACAGGTTCTGCACAGTAAAGGACATCAGAAAAGGACCTTGAAACACTTTACTGCAGTTCCTCCAGCTCGAAGGACACACACACCGAGATAAAGGTTCTGAGAGACGACACCAGTATAAAGATAAACTAATATTAACATTTGAATTAAAGCCAGAGAGCTCGACTGAAACCAATTTTGGATTAAAATCAGAAAGAAAAAGAGATTATAAAACACAGAAGCATTTCTCCATCTGTCTCCCTTCTAAAACACACAATCACACAGAGCCGTTGAGTTTACAGTTTTAAAATATCATATCAACCTTACATAAAGGTCAGAGACTGACATTTGGTTTAACTCAAATGATATATATATATATATATATATATAAAGACGTGTGTGTTCCTTCATTTGAGACACTAGACATAACAGAGTGAGACATCGGATTCTCCTTCCATTACACACACAAACACACCTGTCTCTCTTCATCTGTCACTCTGTGTGTGACTGTCCTGCAGCGGCCCTCAGGTGTGTGTGTGTGTGTGTGTACTTGAATTCCTTACATTATGGGGACCAACTGTCCCCACAATGTGTGTGTGTGAGTGTGTGTGTGTTTGTGTATTTACTAGAATTCCTTACATTATGGGGACCAAATGTAAGAGTGTGTGTGAGTGTGAGCGTGAGTGTGAGTGTGTGTGTGTGTGTGGTGTGTGTGTACTTGAATTCCTTACATTATGGGGACCAAAATGTCCCCACAATGTGTGTGTGTGTGAGTGTGTGTGTGTGTGTGTGAGTGTGAGTGTGTGTGTGTGGTGTGTGTGTGTACTTGAATTCCTTACATTATGGGGACCAACTGTCCCCACAATGTGTGTGTGTGTGAGTGTGTGTGTGTGTGTGTGAGTGTGAGTGTGTGTTGTGTGGTGTGTGTGTACTTGAATTCCTTACATTATGGGGACCAAATGTCCCCACAATGTGTGTGTGTGGTGTGAATGTGTGTGTGTGTGTGGTGTGTGTGTGTATTTACTAGAATTCCTTACATTATGGGGACCAAATGTAAGTGTGTGTGTGTGAGGCGTGAGTGTGAGTGTGGTGTGTGTGCTGAGGTTGTGTGTACTTTGAATCCTTGACATTATGGGACCAACTGTCCTCTCACAATGTGTGTGTGTGTGAGTGTGAGTGTGAGCGTGAGTGTGAGTGTGAGTGTGTGGTGTGTGTGTACTTGAATTCCTTACATTATGGGGACCAAATGTCCCCACAATGTGTGTGTGTGGTGTGAATGTGTGTGTGTGTGTGGTGTGTGTGTGTATTTACTAGAATTCCTTACATATATGGGGACCAAAAGTAAGTTGTGTGTGTGTGTGTGTGTGTGTGTGTGTGGTGTGTGAGTGGTGAGCGTGAGTGTGAGTGTGAGTGTGTGGTGTGTGTGTATTGAATTCTTACATTATGGGGACCAAATGTAAGTCGTCGGTTGCGCGTTTGGAGCCGTGTGTGTGTGTGTGTGTGTGTGAGTGTGAGTGTGAGCGTGAGTGTGAGTGTGAATGTGTGGTGTGTGTGTACTTGAATTCCTTACATTATGGGGACCAAATGTCCCCACAATGTGTGTGTGTGTGAGTGTGTGGTGCATAAAACAAAGAAGACGAACTATTGAAACCCTCCATAAGTTTGTGTAGCTCCACTGGTGTGAAAATAGCGTGTCGAAGGCGGGAATGTAATGTGTAGTTGCCATGGCGATGAAGGACATGACGCAGCGTGCGTGGCAGGACCTTCGCCTCTCGTTAGAGAGTACAGAACAAACCTGATTGCTAATTAATGAAACGAGCGAGAAACCGACAGATCCTGACAGAAGAACACGACAAAAACACTCAGTGAAAGAATAAATAATTGGATTTTTTACAAAGTTTCTTTCCCGTCTCTGAGAAATATGAGAGGAAATGTGCAGCATTAAAGGTGTTGTAAAGACAGACAGACAGAGAGAGAGACAGGCAGACGGCATGGAGAGACAGAGAAAGGATATTTCAATTAACTTTAACAGCGTATCTAAATTGTTCTGGAATGACAGAGGAATTCAATCTCTGATAAATGAAAGAGCAGACGTGAAGAGAATGTGAACGGAAGAGACAAAAGACTCCAAAAACAGAACAGACAGAGAAACAGATAAGATACACCGTCCTCTGCTCACGTCCGCATTTATTTGATCAAAAATACAGTAAAATTCTGTGAAATATCATTTACTCTATCAACAATAAAATAAAAGTAAAAAGAATGTGAATATATAGCACAGGGTACACTCAAACAATATTTCAGTCTAAAAAAAAAAAAAAAAAAACAAAAAAAACATACGTTTTATGTGATTTAATTACATAGCAGTTTTCCATCCATTTGGATGACATAGTTTTAACATAAACAAACTTAATGTGATTCATATTTGTCAGTCACTAAGCTCACGTAAATGAAATAGATTGATGTAATAGTTCACAGGTTAATGAACACTGTTTAGTGCTCATGTGTGAGTTAAAGTAGCGTTGAAGCAGCGTCAGAGTTCATGAGATCATGAAGTGATGATTTAGCTCGAGCATTAATGATGAACGCCTGCTGTTAACCAGCAGAATCACTGAAGGACAGAGAAACACAAGAAGTGATGATTGAGCATTAATGATGAACGGCCTGCTGTTAACAAGCAGAATCACATGAAGGGACAGAGAAACACAAGAAGTGATGATTGAGCATTAATGATGAACGCCTGCTGTTAACCAGCAGAATCACTGAAGGACAGAGAAACACAAGAACCACAACTGACCGAACAATCAACAGAGCCGAAGATAAAAGAAACTATTGATATACTCACACTATTACCAGAAATCTGACAAATATGAATCACATTAAGTTTATTTATGTTAAAACTATGTCATCCAAATGGCATGGAAAATTGCAATGCAATTAAAATACATAACACTTATGTTATTAGACAGAAATATTTTTTTTGAGTGTACAGGGACCAAAGCTGAATGTTCAGCATCATTCCTTCCAGTCTTCAGTGTCCACATTTCGATCCTTCAGAAATCATTCTGATATGAAGATTTGAAGAAACATTGATGATTATCAACGTTTTTCTAATAAACACACTGTCAAAGTCAAATTGGACGCTATACACTTAAAATAACATGATATGCGCACGCTTCCATTTCTTGACTTTAATAAAGAATCGGACTTCAATTCCAAGGATTATTTTTACAAATTTACTGAAAGTGGTGAAGGAGAGGTCAAACCTACGACCTTATCAAATCAAAATCGTTATACCGAAGCATGCAGCGTGAGAATCAGCAGGACGGAGATAGATCTCACCCCCTCAGGAGCGCTGCTCGAACCCGGAGCGTCCTGCGCCGTACACACACGCTCTGTCCTTCAGAGGTTCACGGTACCATCCGGCCCGAAAAGATCAGGATCCGTGCCGGAACGCGCAAGTCAACATCGTGGATATTCACGGAGATGGGAACACCATCCATTTGAGACCAGCAGAAACTCTGTAGGAAAACACTGTGTTTTCTGCCGCGCAGATATATAAACTCATTAATAAAAGTGCAAAAAAAGGGCAATGAAATTCTGAAAATAAAGTCCTGCAGAGCACAGAGCTGATCTCCTCTAACACCGCCACAATTTCCTCAACCGAACGCACAAAACTGCATACACCCACACTTATCTCATCTCTTGTATTCTGACTGCATTTTTATCTTTTATATAACTCTTGCACTACTGTTTTCTATGTGAACATTGAAGTACTTGCACTAATGTTACTGTACTTTACATTGCACACATTTTCAGACGCATTTGCTCTGGCAATACAAGTTTTACAAGTTTTTGCCTATGACACTTAAACAGAGAGAGAGAGAGAGAGAAGGGTGTTCTAAGATGCAGTAATATCATCGGTCTGTGTGGGTGGTTTTGGTTGGTGTGGGTGGTTAAAAAAAAACTTTTTCTTTCTGTGCTTTTCATCGGCTATGGCAAACGGAAGCAGTTTTGTGGTGCACTTGTACAGGTGCGCGCTCCCACACACACCACACACACAACACAGGTGTGAGTGAGTTCAACTGAGTGAAAACTCAAACGCAGTTCGAGTTCCTTGCACTGGATCTTCAGCCTGACACAACATTCATGTTTGTTACACAAGTTGTGAATTAAATGTGATGAGAAACAAATAATAATATGCAAATATAATAAATACACGACACAGTCTGATTTATAAACGAACGAAACGGGATCTTACTTAGGCGAGTTATTTGAATGAGTAAGATGACTCACTTGTTGAATCTGTCTTAATTAAAACATGCTGTTTTGGAAGATGCTGTGACTTTTTTTTTTATCTATTTTTAAGTCTAAAATATAGTTTTGTTACTAATGATCATGTTCTGAAGAGGAAAAAGAAAAGAAAGAAAATAAATTTATTCATTATTCATTCATTCAAAAAAAATGTTGTTTTATTACTAATAAAATATCATTTTCTTGGGTGAGGACATCGTGGTCAATAATGTCTAGTGAGGGATCAGTGACTGTGGACTGATGTTGTTGTCTCTAAACATGAGCTCATTAGTTGAAACATCAAAGGCTTCTGGGAGTGGAAGATCCTTCAAAGATGGTGATAAATGAGCACACACACACACGTTAGTGTTTTCATGGTTTATGGGGGTCATTCCATAGGCGTAATGGTTTTTCTTACTGTACAAACTGTAACATTCTGTCCCCCCCCCACCCCTAAACCTGACCCATCACACAAAATGTTCTGCTATTTTACATTTTCAAAAAAGATCATTCTGTATGATTTATAACGCTTGTTTCCTCAGTGGGGACCACACAAAATGTCCCCACAATGATTCAAAATGTACTAGTATTTACCTATACCTGTGGGGACATTTGGTCCCCATAACGTAGGGAATACCCCACACACATCACACACACACTCTCTCTCTCTCACACTCACACACACACACTCACACACAACACACAACACACACACTACACATACACACTTTACACTCACAATAGACTCAGAAAATGTCCTCATAAAACACGTTTAAGTTGTCAATACCAGTGTCATACCCATGAACATTCACACACATTTGTGTCCTCATGAATGTAAAATGTGTGTGTGTTTGAGGTGTGTTGTTTGTATGTTGCTGTTGTGTGTGAAAGGTCATTACTTTTCTTCATTTGGACTTCTAAAAAAAAAAACTTATTTTAAGCCTAATTGGGAAGACCACACACATCACACACAACAACACACACACACACAGTATATCTCTAAAGGACTGGACGTGTGTGTGTGTGTGATTAGAGTGTCGTGTGTGTGTGCTGTGTGTGTGTGATAGAGTGTGTGTGTGTGTGTGTTAGAGTGGTGTTGTGGATGTGTGCGTGTGTGTGTGATAGAGTGGGATGTGTGTGTGTGTTGTGTGTGATATGAGTGTGGTGTGTGTGTGTGTGTGTGTGATGTGTGTGGCATGTGTGTTGGTTTTTGTGGTTTACGAGGACTTTTGGACCTGAATACGCACCAGCATTACGGGGGACATTTGGGTTTATGAGGACAGGGGCCATGTCCTTATAATTCCGGACAGTGTAGATGCCCTTCTCTAATGTCACCAAAAGCTCCCTCTCAAAGTTTTGACGCCATGTTCCTTACATACCACAAAACCCTGAATATATTTACTATACTAACAGTGTATCCTCTGAGCTCGAGACTGCGCCCCTGTAGCCCGGAACCCGGTACTACAACTGCGTCATCGAAAATTAGCATCATTTTTACACTTGTGTAGAGTTTGGAAGGCCGCTGATGGCTAATCGCGAAAACAAGATGGCGCCGAGTGGGCGGGGCTACATTTCTGCTCGCTTCGTAGCCTTTATCGAACAAGTTGAGTTAATGCAGTTATACTACATTAATTTAAACATTATTTTCTAGAAAATTAATCGATTGTATATGAATATTATAATGTGCCCATTAGTGATCCTACAATTTAAACGTTATTCCTTTAAATTTCATTTTATAAAGTATGAAACTGACTTGAAAGCTGTTAATCAGGCAGTTTAATTATAGAGAAATTAACTGTAATGCTATTAGGTGTAACGTTTATCCTAACCGTTATAAAGTTTAACACCAAGGCTTATAGATGGTTATTTTATAAATGCATATTAATATTATTAAATTCCCGTTTAAAACTGTGCTCTAATCAGAAGCGATGTGTGACGTCTAAACTTCCTGTTCGGATTCTGACGGAATCTCGCACCTGACTGAAGACATGTGTGCTGTTAACCTGTTTGAGACAACCATTATACGAAAGGTTAAGTTATTGGTGCTGTTCAACCGTTTCTCTGAGAGTTTGTGGCTCAGTTTGCGTTTGTTTGCGAGGTGTCTTGAAGGCTCTTTGCGGTCTTTGCTGGTTAGTTAGAAAGCAGCTTAGCGCATTTTACACTAAATTGTCTGTCTCCCCCCTATTAATAGGAACAGTACGCAAGGGAGGAATTAGCAAAAGCGTTGTCAGTTTGAAACTTATTTTCGTTTACAGATTATACAATGATATAAGAACATAGTCTAGACATCATATTAATGTGTTGTCATGACTACAAGTATAACTGTAACTGTAAAGAACATAGTCTAGCCATCGCAATAATGTGTTGTTCATTGAATACAGTCTGTGAAGGAGGAGGAGGCTTCCCACTCAGTTCAGTTATCCTAACATGAAAGTTCTGTTAAATATTTCACTTGGTCTTAAATTACTTATTACTTCAGAAAAACTTGCTGGACATAATATGTAAGGACAAGCCTTTATTTGTTTATAGTGCCTTTGTAGAATACAGATTGTTAAAGCACTTTTACAAAAGATAACCAGGGCAACCATAGTATAATTCATCATATGATCAGTTATACCTCATATTCTGTACCAAGTTAGAACATGTCATATATTATTTTTTTAAGCTGAAAGAAACAAACTTAATATTGTCAACTGGAACTCCAATAGTTGTTGTTGTTGTTATTATTGTTATTATTATTAGTTATTATTATTTATTATTAAGCAGACACAATGATGGAGCTGTTCGAAGTGAAATAAATAAAAAAAAAAAAAAAAAAAAAAACCCGAAGGAGAAAGATAAAGCCAATGGAGGCAGGCCACATACAGTTTTTCACTTCTTTATGCAGAAAGACCAAACATGGGTTTGATGGGCAGATTCATCAGTGATGATTCTAAAGGGTGAGTTAAATGTTTTGTTAGTCTTGAGCCCAAAGTATAAGGTATAGTTCACCCAGAGAGTGAAGGATTTTGTCATCATTTAGTCACCCTCAAGTTGTCTCAATAACCTCTAATATAAGTTTCTTTTCTGTTGGGCACAAAAGATGTCACTAACCATTTGATAAAATTGTCATCAATTTTACTAACCATTTGACCATTTTAACTTTTTATTTTTTATGCTTGAACAATGCCATTAAAGTGACTTGTGTAAGAAAAGTTCGTCTCAAGCTTCATTCTATGTTGTTCTCAAGTATGGTGTTGGTGTTTTACCTTTTTGTTGTTGTTTAGGGAGAGGTGTGTTCAGTTGTACTGCAGTTTGATAAAGGGAGACTTACCTGCTGGAATACAACGAGGCGACCTCATCACCCGAAAGAAGGAATGTGAGCGGGGAGGCAAAAGGATATATGTCATGAATGCGCCTGAAAGTTTTCATGTTTGAGTTTCTGCTACAACTGGGAAAACGCCTGTTGGGTATTGCTAATCGAGTGTTGTTGATGTATATGTTTATGTATTTTTGATAATTTAAATTACATGCATTCAAAATGTGCAGTGGACACATGTCTGTGGTTAAAATATTCAGTTTAGGTTTTGCTAAAATATACAGTTATGTGTTCTTAAGCTTGGTGAATGGACCATTAAATGATTGACTGAAGAATATATGATCTCTTTCTGGTGCTAGTTTTTTCAGTGTGATTATTGTCTGTCATTTGTTTAGTGTCGATGCAGCACCCGAGGATGACGGGTTCTCTTGGGCGACTCTTGTAAATGATGACCATATTAACCCCAAAAGCAGGATGAAGACTATTCTCTGTGGATGGAAAACCTCACTTATGTTATTTGCCACAAGGAGCATCTGTCTGGTGAGAGATCACATACATTACGGTGATTCTGAGTGGCCATGGCGATGCACGGTTATGGAAACCTCTACACTGTCAATTCTGACTTTATTGGTTTATAGTAGAGATTAAAAGTATTGAACTTAGTTGTTATCCTCAGTTAATTTTAGTGATTATGTTTTATGCGTATTACTGCATGCTCATTTCAGTATGTCACATAGTGTGTATATTTACACCTGTTTTTCGAGGACCATGTTTTATGAGGACTATCATGAAGACATGGTTTTGATGTCACAGGTGTATATTTACATCTGTTTTGCGGAGGACCATGTTTTATGATGACATCATAAGAACGTTCCTGTGTGTTATATTTACACCTGTATTATGAGGACTTTGTTTTATGAGGACACTCATAAAGAACTATGGTTTTTGATGTCACATTGTGTGTCTATTTACACCTGTATTACGAGGAACCTTGTTTTTGAGGACCCTCATAAGGAATTGTTCTTGTGTGTATATTTTCACCTATATTATGAGGTCCTTGTTTTATGTGGGGCCCTCTATGAACATGGTTTTGATGTCACATTAGTGTGTATATTTACAACCTGGGAATTATGTGGAACGTGTTTTATGAGGCCCTCATAAGGACACGGTTTCTGTGTTTGACTGAAGAATCTCAGTGTGTTATTTGTTTGACAAAAAGCTCGTATTTGAAGAACCTTGTTTTTACCATGACATTAGGCCTACATGGGATGTGAATATTAGGCTTAACAGGATCATTCACGCTCATTGTGGCCGTTTATATGAATTAAAAAGTATAATTGTTACTCTTTTTGTTTATGTATATTGTTAATTGAATGTGGTAAACAATAGGTCCCCTTGTTTGCTGATATTGACTTTCAGGCAGTATGGTACATTATTGTGCAGTTTTATCATATTTTGTATTTATTTAAATTTTTTTTGCTTTTTCTTAAACTTTTAAATAATTTCTACCAAGATTGAATATTATTGGTTTAATTAATTCGAACTCTCAACAAAGAACAGCAGCTATAAAGGTTATCAAGAAGTTCTTGGAATAATTGTGTTAGTCCTTAAAGATTAGAAACAGATTACATTTGGTCTCTCAGAGTAATTATATTTATATTAATAATGTTTTTCTGCATTATTGTGCGGTGTAAAAAGTGAGTTTAGCCACATGCTGTACATTACGCAGACACTGTTCTAATTCACCACCGTTCTCTCATACACAGAAATGCTTGAAACTAATGGGTGCTGTCTCACATTTGTCAGTTACCAACTCGGTATTAACAAGGATACTAATAGACCAGGACTTTGTCAAACTAACGACACACTGGAACTCTTCAGTCAAGTCAAGGAACATGTTTTTATGTTGGTCTCAATGCACAGGGTCCTTAGTAACACAGGTTTTAACAACAATGACATACTGGGATGAACATTGCATGTAATGTAATGTAATTGCATAAAACTCATGATCATTATCTTGAGTGACATTAAATTTGGATTTCGAAATGTTGTATTCTTACTTGTATATTACATTGATAAAATATAAAGCAAAGATGATAAAATGACTGTATATGTTTTTTTAAATCTGTATTTCATGCCACACATTTTACATGCCTCCTCAATGTTACAAATGTCTAATTTAATATTTCTAGGCTTTAGTGAGGTTGAACCATCCACTCTATGAAAGACCACACTTTGTCCCCAGGTCAGAAGTCAGAGACGTAGAGAGGTAGTTGTGAATTTGTTTGTTTTTTATCCTTTTTTTTACTTTTGTTTTAAATCTGTATTTCATGCACACATTTACTGCTCCATCAATGTTACACAATGTCTAATTACATATTTTCTAGGCTCTTAGTGAGGTGTGAACCATCCACTCTTGAAGAGTCCACACTTTGTCCCACGGTCAGAAGTCAGAGAGTTAGAGGAATGTGTTGTGAATTTTTGTTGTTTTTTACTACTTTAACTTTTGTTTTAAATCTGTATTTCAATGCACACATTTTTTACTGCCTCCCTCCAATGTTACAAATGTCTAATTTAATATTTTCTAGCTTTAGTGAGGTATGAACATTCATCTTGAAGTCCACACTTTGTCCCAGTCAGAATGTCAGAGACGTAGAGAAGGTTTGTGAATTTGATTTATTAATTTTTGAAAAAAATGAAAAAAGTGACAGTTGTTGTCCAGACTGGAAAAGTTAATGCATTGCATTATGCATTGGACAAATCCCTGATTATTTTTTTTTATTTCCATTTCCTTAATTTGGGTGACTCCAAAGAAGACAGTAGTTTCCATTGGATCAGGACTGTGTTGAGAAGGTAATAAAATCTGCATTGCATATTTAGAAAATGCTTCGATTGATTTTGTAAGAAATCATCTCTACATGAGCTTTGGCTTTTTTCATTGTTTTATTTGATGTCACCTGCCAAAGAGCTTGAGTTAATATGAGGAGCAGAGCTTTTTGTTGCCCCGGCTGAAGGACTTAAGGAAAGGTATTCACATGTTTTTGGGTGAACTGTTTTGTTATTTTCAGTGTCATAACAGCAAATGCTCTGAAGTCCATCTCTGCAGGGGTAGATGTGATTATGCTTAGAATAAAAAGCTGTTTCCAAAAGTATTTAATGAACCTGTTTCTCACTTCAGTAATATTAGTCAATGTCTAATCAGGGGTGCCCAAACTCGGGCCTTGAGGGCCAATGTCCTGCAGAGTTTAGCTCCACTGTGCCTCAACACACTGCCCAGGACAGTTTCTAGTATTGCCTAGAAAGAGCTTGATTAGCAGGTTCAGGGTGTTTAATCGGGGTGTGGAGCAGAACCCTGCAGGACACCGGCCCTCCAGGACTGAGGTTTGTGCATCCCTGGTCCAAATACATATTTGTAGTAATTCTATTAAACAGGTACCTTTTTAGGTCCTGTAACTTATATTGTTTCTTTAATGATTGTTAAGTGATCTTATTTAACTGATATGATCACAAACTCACTGTCACTCAAAAATACATTAAATGATTATTTGAAAGACAATGCAGTCTCATGTTGTTCCGCATGCAATGTTATAGGATCCTTTCTTTTTTTGCTGTAATTTTGACATTCATGATTATTTTTTCTTCACAGGGTCTGCAAACATGTTCGTTGGGGTCACTTCTGCAATTCAATGCATGGGACCAAATGTGGCATGAATGTGATGGGACTGTAGCAGACGCTCAAGTGGATTGGACTGAGAGTAAATGTTAGTATTGGCGTCGTCTTGTTCTATATGCGCATGATGTGTCTTAACAATTCCTTTTTTTTTTTAATATCACTAATTTATGTTATGAATTCAGTCCAAAATTGTATAACTGTTGAAGTGTGTGATCAGTAGGGATATATTCGGACAATTGTTGTGTAACAATGGTAGGGGTGTAATATCATTTTCAACTTTTTTCTATGTTTTAGGCATAGACTCCATGTTAGCAGATTGAACATGTCTCCTGACACCTGACATTTTCCTCTTATAGTGTGCTCCAGTTTGTGCACAAGTCTGCCTATTCGAAGATTCATGAATGGAGTGGAAAATGGTCATCGTGGGTAAGAGAATATTTGATTCTATGCCTTTGTTTGTTATTTTTATGAGTTATCGGCGTTCTGTAAATTAATCACCAACTATCTTGACAATAGGAAGTAAGTTCAGAGGGGAAGACGAGCTGTCCAGATGAGGAATATATACCACAGTCTGAGTCAGGCAAACAATCAGACAGTTCAGATGAGTTGACAACAAGACCAGATGTTACGATCATGCTAAACTCTCACATATCAGGAAGCTGCATCCTCTAAGTTTTAATGAACCTAAGAGATCAGAAGGTAAACTACCGGAACGTGTGAAGGGGAAAGGAAAAGGGAGTCTTAAAGGCAAGGGGGGCAGCAGAGTGTGTATGATGAGTCTGACTTACTTTGCATGAGGAGCAGTTAACAGATGTTGAGACAGACGTGATTCAGGACCATTATGTGAACGTCACCTTCCCAGAAAGCAAGGCTCAGTGGTACGCAGGTGTCAACAGATGTTGCTTATAATCTACCCAATCACACAATAGAAAGGACAGTAGTGAGAAGCTTTTGAATGAAAAAGCACGAGCAATGTTGAGAGAGGAAGAGAGGGAAAGAAGTGTGGCTGAAGAAGATCAGGTGTGCAGGTCAGCAAAAATTCTCCTGTTCAGCAAATAATAAGATTAATGTTACATCATGTGGGAAACCTCAGTTTAAAGTTTAGCAAGCCATTTGAAAACTCATAGGATGAAGTTGAAGTTGCACAGGCATTTGTCACTCCCGGTTCACTCGAAAGAACGTAAAGCCAATGTGCATAAAGCTCAGGAAAACAAGGGCAACTTTCAGCATAACACAGATGTTTTACAGTGTGGAGATGGTGCTCTTAAAATAAAACGAGCACCAAAGAGAAAGTGTGATTCAAAGCAGTTTGTGCATTGCTGTACTTGCAAAGGGATGTTTGTACGGAGAGATCTGTGGGTCATTTGAGAACGATGTTCCTCAAAACCAGCAGCTGACAGTGAAAACCAAGGGGAGGCGAGAGCGAGAGGTTTTGGGGCCTGGCGTCCATGCGCAGTCTTCAATTCAGTAAGCAATTTCTCAAGGAGTTTGGAAAATCTTAGGTGTGATGAAGCAGGACTGACATTTCAGCTGTGTCAAAAATGACATGAGTATTCTTCAAAGCCTTGCTCAGTCTTTTTGGACATTGACCCTACCAAATTTGAGTACATTTCGACAAAAACTCCCGTGAAGTTGCAATATTGTTGTTGAATTTGCCGTAGAGAGTTTTGATATACAGTTTGAAGAAGCTGTGAAGCTGCTATTTTCATAGACTCATTCGAGCATTCAGATGGGTGTCTGGCTATGATGATGAGGTCACTTCTACCAAAGCCCCAAGCCTTGCTACTAAAACTGGGGCATTCGTTGAAATAAAGATTAGTGAAATCATTCACTGCAGAGCAATAGATGTCTGAAGACATAGGAACTGATCGTTCAAACAGAGACCTTTAATAAGCTCTACTCCTCAAGTGGGTCTGAGAGGATCTCACACACTGCTTGGTGACGCTGAATGAGGCCAAATTTAACAAGCCATCAACACTTCCTCCACTCAGGATGTCCAGTCCTTCATCAGTTCCTTGAGGAAGATGCGTATACGGCATTCACAAACTAAAAGAGACTGCATCTCCCTCAAAGTATGCAGAACTGGCCAAAGCAACATCGCCTGATATTGTGTTCAACGCAGACGCGCGGGAGAGGTCTCTAAAATGCCCTGAAAGGCTTCAACGAAAGGGATGGCACTTTCTCTTCATGATGATGTTGCCATGGGCCTGAGCAAGTTTGAGCAGAAACTCGGTAAGCCATTTTAGTCGCGTGGACTCAGGGGAAAGAGGGAAAGAAAAAGGTTGATGTTCTTCTCTCGCCTGATAATGGTCGTTGCCCTGACGCTGCTGGTCAGAATGAGAAGTGAGTGTGGATGTGCTGAGAACTATGCTTTCTTTGTTCGCTCGGCCAAACTGCCAAAGTCAACTACAGAGGACAGGACTCCCTAAGAGTGTATGCAAAGTGATGTGTGAGCTCAGAATCCAGAATATTTCTCAGATCAACTCATCTGCGAAAGCACGTGGCTACTCTCTCACAAATCTAAACCTGAAAAACAATGAGTTAGATCAGGTCGCCGATTTCTTAGGACAATGACATCCGCGGTCCACCTGCGACTATTACGGCTGCCAGAAGCCAACTACTCAGCTTGCTAAAATATCAAAGCAGCTACTGTTAGCCATGAAAAGGGCTATGCATTCCTAATTTCAAGGGAAATCGCTTCCTTGATGAGAATTGAGATTGAAGGTACGTCCATCCTTAGTGTGGGTTGCATTGCTCTTACACTCACAGGGAGGTTAAAGGAAACTCGTCTCTGAAATATGTCTTGATCTCTGTTAGGATTTAGTGTCATTTGGATGTTTCACAAATGGGGCGTGATTGTGTATTTGATTCTTGAATGCAGAGTTTTTCATGTTCTGAATTTCATTTTTCATTGAGACGAGATCAATATGACGGAACTCTGATGACAGTGATCCTGAGAAAAGTTATTCTGATGATGACGACCTTGCTGGAGCTGCAAGGAGTCTACGTAATAGCTGTGTATGTGTGTCAACTAAGTTGTTGTTTCAGTAAGCCAAAAATTATATTAGTTCAGCATTTCAAGAGTTTATTACTAAATTTAGGGATACACCTGTATTCTATTTGGTATCTGTGGGGATGTGCCCAAATCCGATATACGGTATTCGTAAAGGTAATGATTTGTACTTTGGCAATCCTAAAGGGAATAAATATGATTCTATCGCACAATTAAAATTGTTGGGAATTGTCCGGTATATAAATTGCGGCAACAGGGCAATTATTATTATGCAGGACATTGAAATCACTTATTACAAGATTTTCTCTTGTGGCGGCATTCACGACAGTACATCTGGCTATTACCATTGGTTGAGACTTAACATCGTTTAGGCAAAACTGAAATTAAATGACTGTTAAAAAATAATGTTTACAGGGCACCAAGTCCTTCAGAATGAATGAAGAAAAAAAAAAAAAAAAAAAAAAAAAAAATATATATATATAATATATATATATATATATATATATAATTAATTTTGTTATTGTTTCTTGAGTTACTTCTGAGTTTTCTGATAATTTATATGACTGATTTTCTGCAGGTGTTCAGAAGATGCCCATTGAGAGGCACCACTGAAGTTCCTGAATGGTTACCATAGGTTTTAAATTACAATAACACCATCAACAGTGTATTGGCAACATTGATTGTACATGAGCTCCTCATAGAGTTGCGAACTCACTGATATATGTGTTCTTCTTTATAGAAGAGTGAGGCAGAAACTCAGAAACTGAGAAACCCAGGATGCGAGGGCAGAAGTGGCATCTGGTCAAATGCTGAATTTACAGCTGTAATGGAAACATTTTAAGGGCCATATAATAAGGGAAAACTGGCCACATTGAATGAAATGCCAACAGTGTAAGACGGCTGAGGATCCTGTTTTGGTGAGACGCCAGTGCACAGAACATACGTGGATTTTGTGAAGAAACCGGGAATTAGCTTAAAAAGAAACAACCCAAAGTAAGTGATGTGTTACAGTACATCCTGTGTCTCTTTTTGATGCCATCTAATATAATGGCCAACATGTGGCATCGCCTTTTGATTTGCTTTTTAAGTTGGTGATTTCACTTTTTCAGCTTTTCGTTTTTATGCACACAATTTTAAGTTATTAAAGTCTCTTCTAAACAACACATTGGTCTGTGAGTTGTATGTTTTAGTATTGTTTATTTTCTAGTACTCCTTTAACCACCTCAGTCTGGGTAATGAGCATATTGGACAGTTTGTGTGTTGTGTAGGGTCATGTACTGGTAAATCACATTGGTCCTTAATCCAGGGAACTGACATTGTTTTGTGTTATTGTAAAACGAAGTGTCCTCATAAATCGATATTAAATAGACATTATTAAAATTCCACAATTATGTAATAGGCGGGAACATTTTAGGAGGGCGTGGCCTGTCCTTGTGTCCACCCAAAATATTCATAATGTCATATTATCCGTTCTTTTGTGTGTAAGAAAATCCAACAGTGCTATTTGTGTTCTGCAGAGTAAAACAAAATTTTTGTTAGTTTTCATCATTTTGTACAGGACATTGGGAAAGGTGTGTCCCTTAAACCACTTTCAACTTGTTGGCCATCAAAGTCCTGCTAAACACAAAAACCAGTATGTGTGTGTGTGTGTTGTGTGTACTTGGGGCTAAAAAGTGACCTTGCTGTGTTCTTAAAGATGAAAATGATTTTATCTGGCAAACAAACAAACCACACACACACACACACACCACCCACACCACACAGTGTTCTTTACGACACTGAAATACCTGCAGAACAAACACATATATATTTTCAGTACATTTATATTCCAGTGTCAGTGTCTTTTGTTGTTTACTGCACAAACCTGATCAGATGAAGCATTTTCACCTGCTGGAACCAGAAAAAAACCTTCCAGAGTCAATGAAGGAGGGACTCCAGCGTCCTCGGACACAATATCACAAAAAGATGGCGCAAAAAACTGCCAAAAGCAACTCCACGTAAACCAAGACTATTTGAAGCTACATAACATCAGCATTGCTTGCATTGACATTGGGTTTGGGTATACAATAATTCCAAAGTGACTTGCCACTTCAGGGACACACATTCCCTGGGAACGAACCGTGGACCCATGTCGAGGGGTTTTTATCAGAATAAGGTGGACCTGTTTCTCATTAAAATGCATCTCTTCAAAACTCCAGATATAACAAAGGACAAAGAGATGAAACTAAACAGAAGGTGTGTGTTTGTGAGGTCAGCAGTAACTCATCCCTGTCTCTGCATACGTCTGGATATAAATCCACTGAAAAATTATTTCGGGGATCAGAGAGAAACGTCACTCCTAAATTACCACAAAATAAACACTCGCTCTGGACCAGATCTTTTGGAAAGGACCCTGGGAAATAGAAACTCGATGTCCCGACTCTGAATGCAAAAACAAAGAGCCGCGATCTCGGAGGGAATATGTCTTCCCGTTTGTTTGCACTCGGTCAGAGGACGACGCGAGACTAATCCCATCTGCTGTCCGAAAATAAAAAGAAGGAACACTTTTCTTAATCGGGCTTAAAAAATTACAATTCTTGTTTTCCAGCACAATACATATGAAGATTCTTAAAAATCAACATACATTTTACTGGAGAAACAAAATGACATTTAAGAAAAATGACTCAAATGAAGCGAGTTTGTGCATTAAAATAAGAGCAAATATTGCAGATGTGATCAACGTCAGTTCAAAGGGAAAAGATTATTTTTTGGAAGTATTTGTTTCTAGTGTTCATTTTGCTTCGCCAGATAAATGTATCTTGAATTTAAGAATGTTTAGTTATTTGCTGGACATTTTTTTTTAAATTTCAGATAAAGATTTACAGCAATATAAAAACGTTCTGTTTCATCGCAAGCGCTAGGAATGAGTGGGGGTTTTGGAAATACGCGTGAACAATAAATTGTGTTTTTTTTTGGTACAACAAACCACGGAAGTGTGGGACGTGGCCTGTTTAAAACGTCCTGGACAGCTGATGTGATTTTTAATTCCCTGGATCGGATAAGTTCTGGACACGAAACCCATCCGTCTGTCCTAGATTTCCACACTGATGTTCAGAGGAATAAAAAGACACTGCATCCTTTCCAAAGAAATCTACATTTCAGTATGATCATGCATCATAAATCTGTCTGTCTTTATTTGGTATCTGGTGACAATACTGATCAAGGAAATAGAGTTTGCAGATGGACTAACACATTTTGTGATTGTACAATATGCAGTAAATAAAAACGAATAGCAAACAAACGGGCGGTGTGATTTTTCTGAAATATGACTGATCAACTACTGTCTGAACACACGTTAGAGAATCAGGGGATCCGGCCCGCCACCAACCCGAAAAAACTTAGCCAATCAGAAACATCAATCATTTACTGTTGCACATTCTAAGGTTTCACTCAGGGTTTTCAATCTCTTGTTTGGCAGGTTTAAGGCCTTATTGAATAAAGGTCCAAAAGTAAAACAAAAAATGAACATTGGTGTTGGTAAAACAATTCCCCATTCGGAAAACTGATAGCAAATTTCACAGTTAATTCACAAGAAATGCGAGTTATTGCATTGAATTAAATGCAAAAAATTACTTACTAAAACTTTATTAAAAAATGACTAAAAAGAGCAGCTGTGCAGCAAAAAGTTATGTTCCCTCTATCACTGTAAAGCTCCTGAGACAATCAGAATGTGAAAGCACTCTATATAAATTAAAAGTGATGTGACTTACACACACACAACACACACAAAATGTTCTGTATTTTACTTTTTCAATAAAAGATAATTTGTATGATTTATCAGCTTATTTCCTCATGGGGACCAACAAAATGTCCCCACAATGTCAACCATTTTACTAGTATTTACTGTACCTGCTGGGGACATTTGGGTCCCCGTAACGTAGGGAATACCCACACACACACACATGTTGTGTTTTTCATGGTTTATGGGTCATTCCATAGTTGTAATGGTTTTTTTTTTTATACTGTACAAAACTGTAACATTCTGCCCCCCCCACCCCCCACCCCTAAACTTAACCACTCCACAGAAAACATTCTGCATTTTTTACATTTTTAATTAAACCTTGTTTAGTGTGTCTTTTAAAGCTGTTTGAAAGTGGGATGAAGCAGAAGAGACATATGAAATGTCCTCATAATTCACGTTGAAAGTTGTAATAACCAGTGTCACACCCATGACATTATACCACACTTGTGTCCTGATATGTCACAAAATCAACACACACACACACACACTCACACACTCACACACACACACAACACACACACACACTCACACACACTCACACTCCCACACACACACTCACACACACACTCACACACACATGTGCAACTAACATGATCTCAAAAACACACACATCAACACACACACACACACACACTCACACACACACACTCACACACACACACCCCACTCACACTCACACACACACTCACACGCACTCACACTACACACTAACACTCACACAAACACAACCATGCCACACACCTCACACACTCACACACTTCACACACCACACACACACTCAACATACCACACACACACACACACTAACACTCACACACTCACACACTCACACACTCACACACACACTCACACACTCACACACACAACACACAACACCACAGCACACACACTCACACGTCAAGCCACTCACACACACACTAACACTCTCACACACACCACACACACAAACCAACACACACACTCACACTCCTACACACACTCACACACATCTCACCACACACACACACACACTAACACTCACACACTCACACACTCACACACACATACACACACTAACACTCACACACACACACTCACACACACACACACACACACTCACACACTCACACACACACACACACACTCACCACACACACACACACACACACACTAACACTCACACACACACACACACACACACACACACACACTAACACTCACACACTCACACACTCACACACACATACACACAACACACTCACACACTCACACACACACACTCACACACACACACACACACACACTCACACACTCACACACACAACACTCACACAAACACCACCCCCACACATCATATCCCACACACACATACTACACACTAACACTCAAACACCACACACTCCACACACACACACACACACAACACACACCACACACACACACACACACACTAACACTCACACACACACACTCTCACACACAGACGGATGCAGCTCCTCTCAGCGTGAGCTCAGCGCATCCTGTTCAATGCGACACACACGACGAAGCGCTTCACTTTCACTCCTCACCTCCAGAAATACGAACATCATAGAAGATCACCAATGATGAACGTCACGGCACAAACACACACCTCAAGTTCCCTGTAGGCGTCATAATAATTATTCAGATTTATGTACATCTTATGATTAAGAAAGCAACATCTGCACCTGTAAATCCCCTGGGAAATGAAGTTCATCCCGCAGGATACTATTACATATTTAACATAGTATATAAATAGTACTTTTTAAAAAGTTTCCAAAGAGGTGAACTACATTCACTGTTGTCCTCTGAGGACTACATTTCCCACAATCCTTTGCTCCCGTTAAAAAGCCTCCGGAAGAAACAAACACAGGAGATGTAAATTGCAGGTGTCAATCTGTGTCGTTCGCAGGTGTGGTCTCCGTTGACAGCAGCAGAGATGATTCCAGATGGCACTTTCCATCAACGATCCAGCGCACGGCCCCTGCTATGCTAATCTTTCATTGGGTATTCAAAGAGAAATGACATTCTATGTAAATAAACTCCTCCATATTCAAGAGATATGACCCTTCAGTCCAGAAATATTCCACTCAAAGAAGGCCAGCCATTCCACATGCAAAAATAGTGGCACACTGAAACAAAGACGGAGGAGCTTCGATCTCACGCTCATGAAGACTGCAGGATACGACGGGATATCGATACGATCGTTTACTCGACGAATGACTCTCACTGACACACCTTTCATTTATAACAGTGCCTTTCTAAAGCTCAAAGCTGCTTTAAAAAGCCGTAAATAACCAAAATAACCCGAGGGGAAAATGATCAAGGATGTACTAGAGAGAAAAATCATCAGTTTTCTGAAGGAGAGAGTCGGGCATAGAAGTTTGTTTCTACCGTCCGAATAATAAAATACGACAAAGGTAGTATCTCACCATTCAGACGTTATTTTATATGTACTTGTTATGATTATGGACTCTTATTCTGTTTTGTTTCCTCTTGTTCCAGTTTCCCTGCTCTGTTTTAGTTTCAGTTTCATGGGTTACTGATCATGTCCTCATTTGTTTTTATGCTTACTTATGATTTGCACCTGTCTTTCATTATTTTTGGTTTGTATTCATACTCTGATATATTCAGTCCCTTTTTGGTTTATTGGTTATTATTTATAGACACCCATTTTCTCCCGTGTTGTTCCTGATTTTATGATTTTTCATCATAAGTAAAGAATGAATTATAATGGCAACGGTACACATCATTGTTATTGTTTACTAAAACTTAAAATAAGACAATAGTTTTACTGAAATCAAATCAAATATTGGATGAAAAACATAAAAACTTTTTAAAACGAGAACTGAAATAAATAAGTTGAAGTATTAAAATGTTTAAATCTAAAAAAATTACAACTTAAAAAATTGAAATATTAACAGTACTAAAACTAAAAAAGAAAGCTTAAAAACATCATTATTAAACATCAAGTGTTGAAATGACTAAAACTGACAAAAAAAACTTAAAAACTTCAATGAGAAACAGAAATAAAATATATAAGTTGACGAGAAACTAAAATGACTAAAAAACTAAAAAACTTTAGATTAAATTTAAAACTGAAATAAAATTGATCAAATCACTAGAAATGAAAAATATTTTTTATATAAAAATAAAAAAATATTGACAAAATATGGCAAAAAATTAAAACAAATCAAAGCTACAAATAATTACAAAGATTAATACTATTCTTGTATCTAATAAATAATAGAATAGAATATAAAAATAACATTTTTATAATTCATAAATACGTTACAAATTAAAGATGCTTCATCTGGTTTGGATTTTGATGAACATAATGCAATATTTAGGATTAATATCAAAATGAATGAATCAAACTGAAAAAAATATTCCCTTTCTGAAATATGATCCAGTAAAACTGCGCAATCCCTTCACTGTACCGCAGTGTTTTACAGTAAGGTTTTTCCAGAAGCTTTGTTTTCAGCAGGAAACGCATCATTTGGTCCAGGAATCGCTGGTGTTTGAACGTGTGACGGTTCACAGATCAGACGTGTCCTTCAAAGTGACAAGCCTGTTTCACAAGATCAACTGAGCGAAGGAAGAGAGAAGGAGGAAACGAGCATCGACGGCCTGACGTCACAATCCTGCACAAAGCCATTTAAAGTGTCAAAAGATTTTCCAGCTATTTTCTGTTCGCAACGTCTTTTGATTCTGTGCGCCGCAGCGATAAGAAAGAGGGATGGGGAGGCGGGGTTGCCACGGATACGGAGCAGAACGATGACGGAAAGAAGACAGCGGGAACGTCTGTTTCCTTTTTCATTTTGCCAGTGGGAGGAAGAAGACAAACTTTTGTTTTTTTGTTTTTTGGTCCTGAAACAGAAGAACAAACTTCTGCTGCAAACCTTCGATTCTGTGGCTTCTGTGAAACTCGGAGACGCACGCGGGGGGGTTAAGAAGCTTCGCTCCAGAAACACACACACACACACACACAGTGCGTTTCCTTATAAAGCATCATTTCCACTAGAATCACTGGAGTCAGATTCTACATCAGGAGTGAATAAAAAACATCTTTAAAATGAAACATGGATGGTAATGTCACCATTAGGAATATGTTCAACATTAATGAACAGAATTGTAGAAAAAAAATATGATGTTCTTCATAACCCTTTCCATCTTGTTTTCCAGCACAAATATCGAAACATTCATAAATCAAGATACATTTACTGGAGAAACAAAGTGACTGAAGATATGAAAGTCTCGCTTTCTGTAAAAAATGTATCAAAATGAAGTGAGTTTGTGCTTAAAACAGGAACAAATACCCAGACCTTACAATTCGTATTAATATTGTGTGGTTTTTTTTTTTAAGAAAAAATACTGCGAAAAAAAAACTGCAGTGTTGTGTTTCTGAATGAATCTAAGTTGAGTGAATCAATCGGGTGAATCAACGATTCAGTGGTCTGTTCATAAAGAGAGCCATTTACTTCACTCCTGAATCACTCATCTGTTGGAACCAATCGAATGAATGATTCAATGACTTACTCATTTAGGTATTTCCTGCCTCCTACTGGCAGTTTATCATGTTATTAAAAAATGATTCATATTTCAATATTAATAAACAAATGATTAAAGGTATAGTTCATCATTCTATCATCATTTATTGACCCTCATGGTCAAAATGTCGAGCAAAAAATATACTCGTTTTTCTTTCTAAAGCTATTTTTTGAAATGTCAATTTGATCCTTTTAACATTTAACACAACAATGACTTTAAATTATCTTTATAATTCTCAGTCAAATTTGATTAATTAGAACCCCATTCATTGTGTAATTAATTCAATTAAAACTTGCAATTGCTTAATTGCATAGTACAAATGACATGAAAACACTCGTTCAGTCTTCTACAAAACTCCATATTTAATTCAATGCAATTTAAGATGAAATTAAAAGCAATTTCTGAGTGAAAATGATACATATATAAAATAATTACATATAAAACTGTATTATTGGACTACGAACTCCATGAAAACACTTTCAGTCTTTCAACTAGAAAATTCTATGTTTAATTCAATGCAACTCAAGAAGAAATGAATATATATAGTTTTTTGTTTATCTTGGTTTGAGCATTATTGCATAATTGTGACTCAGAGACTGAGACATAGTTTTGTCTGATTTAATCTCCGTTAACAAGTGGCAACAAAAGCTGATTTATAATCTTCTCCTCTTTTCTTTCTCTCTTTTGTCTGAGCGAGTTCAGAGAGTGGAGTACGGCGGTGTAAACGCACTCCAGTCTGAGAGCGGGAAGAGGCCGCGTGAGCGTTCACGTGTGTCTCACCTCTCCAGAGCCAATCTCTGCACATTTTGCGTTACATAACGAGACAAACCCCAAAAGGTCAAAGAGAAGCGTTCATCTGCGGCCGCCGGCGGCTCGATTGTGTTTTTACTCTCGGGGTGAGCGCCGACGACCCCGCGCTTCTGGGCGCCATCGCTGAGACCCGCTGCGGGACGAGGAGCGAGGTCAAACGTCTCCACAGAGACCATCTCCGACGCGCCTGCTTTATATCGCAGTAAAACCGCCGGCGCTGATTGATTTTGAGAGCGAATAAACGAGGTTACGAGTTTCCACTCCAAACAAGAGCGCACGGAGCAATTATGGGATTTTGTAGAGAAAAATCAAGATTCACTGGAGAGACGAACATGGACACAAAAGACATGAAATGAGAAAAAACAAAACGACTTGGTCAAAATTAAGAGCGTTTATGCTTGAAAAAGCAACAATTTCAACGATTATTTTTCTGACCACATTGGCAGATATTTGTCCTTGTTTTAAGCACAAACTCGCTGATTTTCCTGCAAAAGTGCCAGATCTTGATTTACAAATTTGCAGATATCTGTAATTAAAAAAGAGAACTGATGTCTCTGTTCCGATAGAAACACTGACAACAATGATAAACGCATCTGATCATAAAAGATTTAAAACGAAAGATTATTCATCTGCTGATTTCAAAGGTCAAACGACAGGATTTCTGCACAAATTCATCCCACGCCTGCTCCGATCTCGTCAAAAACTGCCAACATATTAAAGCAGACGGAGAGAATCAACATGGCTTGTGAAAAACACTGAAAAATAAATCGATATTAATGAACTAATAAATAATGCCGTTTGATTTTAGGGTCCAATAATGACTTTTGCACTTGATGTCCAAAGAAGAGCAAAACCAGTTAAGAGTCACTGAACTAAAACATTCCAACAGGCACTGCGTGTGATCACACACACACACACACACACACACACACACACACACACACTGCCACCTCCAGCTCTGTTCCCGTGGCTACCGAAGAAACGCATCTCGACAGCGCAGCAAATCTCCACAAGCAGCCCGGCAACCGTCACCAGGGAGCCTGTCGCCGCCAGGTAACGAGAAGATGACAGGTGGATAGGAGCGCAATCTCCGAGCCGACGGCTCCGGCCGCAGGGAAATGAAAGCTAATGCGGCAGAGATTCCTGCGGCGACGCTCGTTTGGCCTTCAGGCCGAAGACGAGCACTTACTCAGCAAACACACACCACCTACACCGCAGTAAACACCCGTCTCGCGTCTCAGAGGACGCCACCACCACCGAACTCTCGCTCCGATCTCTCTGACAAGCTTTCGCTGCTCGTCCAGTGCCGATCAAAAAAAAAAAAAAAAATCGCTGCAAAAAATCATCTCTTCATCAGCACTTAGAGTACAAATCAACAGAAATATCCCGAACTCGAGATATGTTGATCTAAGAAGAAGCGATGGCTTGTTTTCAGAGGGTATCGCTCGCATAAAAGTAGATTAAGTTTTATTACACACTGTAAAATTGATCTTTTTCACTTCTAAAGATTATTGAAAATACTATTTTAATCTTTTTTGCTTTAGAATTTCACGTCGCATTTTAATGCGTCACTTGCCATTTCTTTGTAGTTATTCGTGAAGTTTTCCAGAGAAAATTGTTAATAATAATAATAAGTCATAAACAAATTCGATTTCAAAGCAAAGAAAAATCATGCGTTTAAATCTGAATGTGAATATTCAACTCGTGTTTTGCGGATGTTTAGATCGTGTTGATTGACTAAATGAGTTTTATTTCTCATCTCAGAAACAGTTTCGGATGAGGGTTTGATTTAGGGTTAATTGCATGTAATTAAGCATAATTTATAGTTATTACTACAGTAAATACACGTAACGTGTAGCAACAATTGTGAGAAAAATGTCTGAATTGTGAGATAAAAAATTAGTGGAGCATCATTCTTATTCTCTTGCATACTTATTATTATTACTCTGGACAGAACTCGAGGAGAGGCGTGATCAGCGGGGGAAAACATCCCATAAACTTCCACTGAAAACATCATAGAGTCCACATAGGTTTGGACAGACATTCAGTTTATTGGTTTAACTGTCTAGCCACACCCTAGCAACCATTTAGAGCACCTAGCAACCGTGTAACCTCATGAATAAGTCATATTTGTGCTGGGTTTTGCCACTGCAAACACCTTTTCTTCAGGAAACATTCTAGTTTATTCATGTCATTCTGTGGTGGAAATGGTTTCCAGCAATCAAATGGATGTCTCGCGCAAATCTGATGGCAAATTTTACATGTATGGTGCGTTTGATTTGAGCGTTTTATGTCGCAAGTTTCGCTCACATATGGCGTGTGAGTTCACAGCTCAGAAAACACACAACGACTACACAACACACGGTTACACACTCCATCCGTCCCGCTGAGGGGGGCAACGCCGCCGTCTCTACGGTAACGATGCGGTTAGATGGTTGTCCACGACGACAGCAGCGCTGACGCCATGAGTCATGACGAGGGGGGAAAAACTTAAAAACGCTGACAAAAAAAAAAAAAAAAGGCTGTTAATCTGAACGCGGCGTCTGTTTATCAGACTCGAAGTGAGTCGAAGCATCCGGAGAACGGTGACATTTTCACTGGTGATTTAGTTTGCCAGTCAAGAGCTCTTCAAAGAAAAACAGAGCGTCCTCCATTATCAGCCGCCGGCGCTGACGCTGTTTATTTCACGTCTTCACAAAGAAAGAGCGTGAAAGAGCTCTTCTTTTAGTCGTCAGGGTCTCGTCGAGGGCAAAATACCTGAGGAACAAACACGAAACGAGCAGAAAAACACACAACTGACTCATCAGTGAAACCAGAAAGAAAGAAAGAAAGTGTTCAGAGAAGGCTCCCCGGGACCTGCCGGAGATCAAGGCTCTGGTGCAAAGTGCTACAAGGGTGTTACTAGGGGGTTGCTAGGGTGTTCTGGGTCAAAAGAGATCAACATCAAATTATTCTGGTCGCTAGATACCGCTCGGGTACAACATTAAGACGTTTTAATGTTTCTGAAAGAGCCTCTTCGGCTCACCACGGCTGCCTTTATTTTGTTACAAAATACAGTAAAAAATGTGAAATATTATTACAATTAAAAACAACTGTTTTCTATGTGAATATATAGTGAAGTGTAATTTATTCCTGAATTTTCAGAGTCACACGATCCTTCAGAAATCATTCTGATACGATGATTTGAAGAAACATTGATGATTATGATCAGTGTTGAAAACACTTCATATTTTTGTGGAAACGGTCATATTTCATTCATCAGGATTCTTTGATGAATAGAAAGTTCAAAAGAACAGCGTTTATATGAAATAGAATCTTTTGTGACATTCTAAATAAATAAAAGTAGGGAAAAACCTGAAGAACCAGGTGGATTTACTTTTAAACAGTCATATATATATTTATATTCACAAGTTTATGACGATGCGTCAGCCAATGAATGTGTTATTATATTAAAATAGAAACATTTGTTAATTTAGTTGTTTTAGCACAGTAAATGTAAAAAATAAAAACATTATAAAAGCAGTCAGAAGCCCCCTATATAGAATTTTGATGTCATTTTTTTTAATAAAAATTTATATATTTTTTTTAAAGTGTCATTAATGTAAAATACTAAATCAACTATTCTATTTAAAATGTTATTTTGACAGTTTGGTTGAATAATTTAATAGCCGACAGTAAAAAGAGATTCATCTGAAATGTGACTTATGTTCAGGGATATGAGTATTTACTTTCATTGACTAAATGTCCATATTTTAATTGAAAAATATGTCATAATAGAAATCAAATAAATGGGTTTTACTAGTTACAGGGACACGAAATTAGATCAGGTAACCTCAAAACAGTTTCGCCTGACTAAAACTCACAACCCTTGATATTAAACGACAAAATTAAAACTAGTGCAGCCATTCATCAAAAATTCTCATCTACTGTATGATCAGAAGAAAAATTCATCTCGCTCCATGTTACTATATCAATTGACCCTTCGCAAAGCCCCGCCCCCTTTAGTTACTGTTGCTATGTCCGCTCTCACACCACACATCATGTTCTCACTACATATATATATATATATATATATATATATCATACTGACGCCACACACACAAGACACATTCAAGTTTCACTGACACGAATTCACTAATGATTTTTTACAGTGGAAATGAACTTCTCTTCTAGAGCTGTAGAGTCATATTGTCCTGCTGTCACGGTAAAGCTGCTCTGAAACAATCTGTACTGTAAAACTCACTATATAAAAAAAGGTGAGTGACTTAGCTAGTAATAAGAGCATTTCAGAAACACACGATATTTCAAGAGTTCAGCTACTACAGTTTCATCTTGAAAAACAGGATAATATTTGCCTAGAAATGGAGAGGAAATAATTGAGGTTTCGAATTGGTTCAGATCCGTTTGCGGCCAGTAAAACAACCCTGGAGTGCGCACACACACACACACACACACACACACACACACACACACACACACTCACTCACTCGCACTCACTCACTCACACACACTCACACACACACACACACACACACACACACACACACTCACTCACTCGCACTCACTCACTCACACACACTCACACACACACACACACACACACACTCACTCACTCGCACTCACTCACACACACACACTCACACACACACACACACTCACTCACTCGCTCGCACTCACACACATA
>CM074284.1:599042-611542 GCA_037194245.1 Opsariichthys bidens
CTGAAACACAGACGTGTCAAACACACACACCTCCATTAATAACCTCCATCAAGTGATAATTAAAATGAGAAACAGAAAATCGGTGTAATAAAGAGGGCCTCGTTTACATTAGCAGAGGGGTTTACAGTTACACGACAACTAATTCAATCTGAGACACACAGCTGTGTGTGTGTGCGTGTGAATCAACTAATCGTTTACCCTCTATGATTACACTTTCACACACAATTGTGAGTTATTGACCTATAGCATTCGTTTGTTTCATAATTACGGTCTATAGCAGTCAGAGACTCCGCTGAGATTCAGAGCGATCCAATAATCACACACACACACACACACACACTGCAGTTACAGTCTGTCTCATAACCAGGGTTATTATCCATTCTCATCCATTTTTGACAATCTATATATATATGAATCTAAATGTAATTCACATCCTCTCGTTCTCATTATAGAGCTCCAGTGAAACAATCGCGCGGCTCACGGTGAGAATCGCAGGAGATCGTCCGGGGAAATCAGGCCCCCGCACCTGCGATCACACTCATCCCGATTCACTTCAGATCCAGTTCAGTTCACACTCCTGCAGCCGGTAATGACCGAACATGAACCTCATCTGAAGCTTCTAATGGAATAATGGACATCTTCCTCTCACATTCATAATTCATTCAGCTGATCGTGAAGCCGTTCACGAGCTCGGATGTACGGAGAGAGACTCTAGTTTAGATTTATAAAACAGAAACTGAATTATTTATGTTTTTTAATCTTTCATTCGTTCAAATATCCATCATGTAGAATCACTCTTTATTCAGCTGATCACATTTTGAGATTTACTTTAAAATCGTGGGAAAAAGCTGATAAAGTTTTCTTTGTCTTCATAACAATGAAGGGTATTAATCCCAAAATTCTCATTAATGCAATTGACACTGTGTTGCATCCAGATATTGTACTTTTGAGTTTGTTTTTAATTCTCAATTTAATTTGTTTTTGTTTTAGTCTCTATGATGGTTGACGAAAATGAAAACGATCATGATGTACAATTTCATTTTTATTAAACAAATGGTCATTTTTGTACAATGTAAAAAAACTTACAAAAACAAGTGTTCTTAAAATTTTAAGTTTAATCAACATGAAATGTGACGTAGACAACTTGAATTTCTGAGTACTTTCTGAACCAATAAAAAATCCATGATTCTAATGCTAAATTTTAAGTTATGATAGTTAATTGCAACAATATGTTTTTTCTTTTCTTTTTTTTTACATGATATTACAATAATTGGCTGGGAGCTTAAATGTCACCAATAAGTTCATATTGAAAAAAAACAAACAATCTTAATAGTCTTATTTTTCTTTAAGAAAGATATATTTTTCTTATCTTTTTATTTTCTGGTGAAACAATTTGTTTATTCTTGACAGGTTTTGTGTTTTACCGAGTAGTAAATGCCTCACACACACACTCACACTCACACACACACACGTTGTGTTTTCATGGTTTATGGGGACATTCCATAGGTGTAATGGTTTTTATACTGTACAAACTGTACATTCTGTCTGCCTACCCCCCCCCCCACCCCTAAACCTACCCATCACAGAAAATGTTCTGCTATTTTACATTTTTAATAAAACATTGTTTAATATGTTTTTAAAGCTATTTGAAATATGAGGACGCATGACATGTCCTCATAAAACATGTTTAAGTTGTAATACCAGTGCCATACCCATGAAATTACACACATTTGTGTCCTCATAAATCATGAAAACACACACACACGTTGTGTTTTCATGGTTTATGGGGTCATTCCATAGGTGTAATGGTTTTTATACTGTACAAACTGTACATTCTGTCCCCCCACCCCCACCCCTAAACCTACCCATCACACAAAATGTTCTGCTATTTTACATTTTTAATAAAACATTGTTTAGAATGTTTTTAAAGTTATTTGAAAAATGAGGACGCATGAAATGTCCTCATAAAACATGTTTACGTCGTAATACCAGTGTCATACATTATACACATTTGTGTCCTCATAAATCATGAAAACACACACACACACACACACACACACTTGTACATCTATCTTTGTGAGGACATTCACTGACACAAGGCAAGCTATAGATCCTTTCCCTCACTCTACACACCACAACTAAGTGCCTGACCCCGAACCCTTACTTTAAACCAACCGTTGACCTGATTATAACCTGATCCCTAAAACCAAGTCTGACCTTCAAACAGGCATTTAAAGGGCTCTCAGAGTCCCACCAAAATGTCCTCGCTTCACTCTCTTTGTCCTCACTCCACACTCCACACACACACACACACGGGAGATGGGGAAAAGAGAAATGGGAGAGTTTAAGAGAAAATAGGTTATTAAAAGAGGGATGATTATGTCATCAGATCTCTGCAAGGACACCATCTCATTCCCTCTTCCCTGTCCTCTATCCGTCTCTGTCTCTCTCTATTCAGTTCATTTCAATTCAAATGTGCTCTATTGGCGTGACAGTGATTACGAGTTTTAATGTACGCCTGTTGATATTCTTTCATCTGTCTGCCGGTCTCATTTTTCTTTTTATGTTACTTTGATGTCTTTTAGGACGTGTTATAAAGCACTGCTGCAGTGTAAACGGTGCTACATAAATAAACTTTGACTCCGAGTTAGTCAAGTCGACTGAACAAAACAAAAAAGTGTTGCTTGAAAAAAGAAAAACATTAAAATATGTGCAATCATTTAAGACGTTCCTCCTTAAAAAGAAGCTTTTTGGGATCAAGAAATGGCGTGGAGAACCCTAGAGTTCTACAGAGAACCTTTCAGCCTGAATGTTCGCGCAGCTGGCGAGGAAGTGTTGCTCTCTCTGTCTCTCTGTACTCAGTCTCTCATCAGTAGAGAGTATCTGTTGTGTCGAGCCTCCGGAGACGAGCTGCTCAATGGAGCTTCTTTCACAGACCAGCGATTAATGCTGCTGCGAGCGCTTCTCGGTTCCTTTGTGTGTGTATTTTTACTCTTTTCCCCCTCTGGCTCCGTTTCTCCCGCCACTGGGATTCTTACGGCAATCTTCAACACAGCATGGAGGAAAACAGCGAAATCCAGTTACATGAGCGCTCGTGCCTGTCACTGCGGATACAGCTGTGTGTCTGTGTGTGTCCGTAGTTATCATTTTTTCATTATTGATAGTCAATCTTCGACAGTACTAGTGCTGCTATATATATATGATCAAACTTGACGCAGTGTTAAAGTTGAGCGTGTACCGCAGCATCGTTCAAAACTCACTGAAAAGAACAATCTTCAGTATAACACCCGCAGGTAACGCAAGAGAAAATGTGTCACATTCCACATTACCTCGACAGCCTGATCTCACTCGAGAGTCCAATCACCTTCGAGTGGTAACAAAACACGCCAACAGAGACGTTGCAGAGTGAGATTTGCATGGCAAGCCACTCCCCCGGACATAGACGGGAGACGTTCTGAGTTGGAGAGGAGGCACATCCAGCGGAGTGTTTAGCCAGAGAGAGCAAACGTGCACAATTAAGCGCAGTGATCACTCCCCTGGGTGCTCCAACTAATGAAAGAGTTCCCTTAAAAGAGCATTGCATCTTTTCAAAGGTGTCATTCCACCCCTGTGTTTCTGAAAGCGACCTTTTCCTGGTCCCGTCGGACAGCCGCGATCAGGTCTCAGGGGTCTGGGCCGTGGGTGTCTGAGGCAGCGATCGTTGATCACTCATGTTCCCACTGCGTGAAAATATGACTACCACAATGTTAAGGTGGAGTCCCCTCTGTTATTCCCATTCTGGTCTCTCTGCACCATAGAGGACCACTTCGGTTAAAACACAGGGTGATCTGAGGGTTATAGTGGGAGCTCCCCTACCAGGCCAGTCCCAACAGGCCTCCTGCTCCTCTGTCACATCGCTGTGGAGTTTCAGATGAGGGTCATTGGGTTCCCAGCAGCTCGTTCAGAGCTCGTGTCAATAGCTGGGGATGAAGACTCGGCAGTGCTGCCACCTTCAAGGAGAGTAGCACAGGTCGAGTCAGATCCAGAGCGGACTGTCATGCTTTCCCGGGCTGTCCTGAACAACTGCAGCTGGACGATTGGTTTCTCAATCTCAGTGCTGCACAGCCTCGTTCTGCCCCGGTTCCTTTCTTCCCAGAGGTGCACGAGGAGGTCAAAAAAGTTGTGGAAGGAATATTTATGCCTGAAGTTGCTTCACTGCATCATCCACTCTCACTACTCTCGATGGTGGGGCAGCCAAGTTTTACTCGGAGATTCCTCAGGTGGAGCATGCAACTGCTGTGCAGTTATGCCCAAAAAGTACCACCACTGGGTGAAATCGTCCATGCCTCCCATGCAAGGCTGCACATGGGTAGTTGTGAGCCAGAGTTAATGCAGGAACTGCGTACGGTGACGGAAATCGCCTCAGGGCAACAAAAGTCACAGAGAAAACCCTCGTGAGAGTAGCACAGGTTGAGTCGGATTCAGAGTTGACTGCCATGCCTTCTCTGGCCACGACGAGTGGGATTCTCCACCCTGTCCTGTACAACTGCACATGGACACTTGGATTCTCAATGCAGGAGGTGCTGAACAGCATTGTCCTGCCCCGGTTCCTTTTTCTGCCTGAAGTCGCTTCACTGCTTCCTCCACTCTCACTTCCCTCGATGATGGAGCAGCCAAGGGTTACGCGGAGATGCCTCAGGTGGAACGTGCAATTGCGGTGCCGCCACAGGGTGGAATCGCCCGTGCCTCCCATCCAAGGCTGCACAAGGGTAGTTCTGAGCCAGGGTTGATGTAGGAACTGCGTACGGTGACGGACATCGCCTTCAGGGTGACGAAAGTCACTGCGAGATCCCTCGATGAGAGAAGCACAGGTTGAGTCGGATTCGAGTCTTAGCCGTTCAAAGCGCCCAGTAAAACGACATCCCTGTGACGGGCAAGGCAGAGACGGAGGGGGCTGCTCCTCAGGAGACGGTCCTTTCCCCGGAGGAGGGCTGGGTAGAGAATCCTCCAATATTTTCTGTTCTACCCAATTTTTCCTCAATTTCTTGAGGAATGACAATGAGCGACGCCATGCTTCCTCTCACTCATCCCCCTCTTCCTTCACCATAATGCCTCCTCACGCACCTCCAGCCACACACACACACACACACTCACAGACACACACACACACTGCTCGACCCGTGCGAAGCAGAGGCGATTCTTTTCTGCTAATGTATTTTAGCTGTGCATAAATCTCAGCAGAAGAAATGGACGGATTCTTTAATGAGCCCCTAAACACCACACCAGTTAAACTACATCTGTTAACACTCTCTATGAGAGAGAGAGAGAGAGAGAGAGAGAGAGATGTACAGCAACTTTCGTCGTACCAACCATAATTCTGACCATCTTACAGCTGTGAACATTAATCCAACATGCATTACATTCTGTGCATTTACACAGTCACAATGCACAGTTTTGTCTTTCATGTTAAGCATTGTAGAATGTTTTCAAGCTTTTTAAAATAATTTTTGCAATGTAAATCATTTGAATTATCTACCATTGTTTTACCTGCCGGTCTGTGTGGAATCACTGACTTCAGATATTGGACTTTCTGATGACGTTAAATCCGGCCCTGCGAGACTCCGGCACACAAGACGATCAATTACAAATCCTGAACATGACGAGCTAGTCGAATCCTCAGATGAGTCAAGTGTGTCATCAGATACATCACCACACCGTGACTCAATAACTCGTGTATGAAAGTCTAATAATTGGCTCAGAGTATGAGGGCAAATGAAGGGTCAGGTGGACTACAAATCCCATGAGGCCGTGCGTTTCTGGTCAGTCTTCTTCATTAGTGGGGAACCAGACATGAGTAATCAATCATAGATAAGTAGAGCAGAACAGAAAAGAGCAAATCTGTCTATCTATCTATCTATCTATCTATCTATCTATCTATCTATCTATCTATCTTTACATCATTCCATCGTTCCATCTATCTATCTATCTATCTATCTATCTATCTATCTATCTATCTATCTATCTTTACATCATTCCATCGTTCCATCTATCTATCAATCTACCTATCTATCTATCTATCTATCTATCTATCTATCTATCTATCTATCTATCTATCTATCTATCTATCTGTCTGTCTGTCTGTCTGTCTGTCTGTCTGTCTGTCTATCTGTCTGTCTGTCTGTCTGTCTGTCTGTCTGTCTGTCTGTCTGTCTGTCTGTCTATCTATCTATCTATCTATCTATCTATCTATCTATCTATCTGTCTGTCTGTCTATCTATCTATCTATCTATCTATCTATCTATCTATCTATCTATCTATCTATCTATCTATCTGTCTGTCTATCTATCTATCTATCTATCTATCGTTCCATCTATCTATCTATCTATCTATCTATCTATCTATCTATCTATCTATCTATCTATCTATCTATCTATCTATCTATCTGTCTGTCTATCTATCTATCTATCTATCTATCGTTCCATCTATCTATCTATCTATCTATCTATCTATCTATCTATCTATCTATCTGTCTGTCTATCTATCTATCTATCTATCTATCTATCGTTCCATCTATCTTTCTATCTTTCTATCTATCTATCTATCTATCTATCTATCTATCTATCTATCTATCTATCTATCTATCTATCTATCTATCGTTCCATCTATCTTTCTATCTTTCTATCTATCTATCTATCTATCTATCTATCTATCTATCTATCTATCTATCTGTCTGTCTGTCTGTCTATCTATCTATCTATCTATCTATCTATCTATCTATCTATCTATCTATCTATCTATCTATCTATCTATCTATCTATCTATCTATCTATCTATCATTGCAAAGTCAAAGTCTAAGCAACAATTAATTTTTGATTTAAATGAAAATTTAACCACATTATTTCCCACTTCCATGACTAACGCTCTTTTAAACCTAAACTATAATTATATTCATATTCATCTGTAGATGTTCTACTTGCTGTGACACCGAAGCTCGACTCGTCTTTAATAACACCAGATTCGCGCTAATCTCTCAGTTCTTATACATCACGCAGCGCCGCTCGTCTGAACGATCTGTTACACTTATTTCTGCTCCGAGTCGCTGTAAGTAAGAGTCTGCCAAGAACATGTTTGCAAATGCAGGAGAAGTCTACATAAATAACATGAGAAATGCTCCAGAAACGTCTCAATTAAAACACACGAGCAGACCGACTGCTGAGACCTACTTTGGTGAAAAACCTTTAAAGAGAAATCTTTCTATAAAGAGGCCCTGTGATCTCCATGTCCTTCTGTCTTTATTGTGTAATGTTACTGTTTGAGCATGAAAAAAGCAAAAGTTCTTCTCTACATCAGTGAACCATCTTGAGATGTCCTCACAATATTCCTCATTTAAATAATTCATGCGCAGAATAAAGGGGCGGAGCCTGGTTGAGTGAGTCAGTAGTGTGTTGAAACCGACGGTTATGATAAGGGGCGGGACATTTACCAAACACCAATCACAACACACCAATCAGAGCACAGGGTGCTTTTCAGAAGGAGGGGCTTCAGAGAGACAGGAAGTAAACAGAGCGTTACTGACAGACTGGAAAGAGAGGAGCTGCACAATGAGGAAAATAATAGAGCCCAAAAACAACATCAACACTTAAAGGGCATAATAGATCCGCTTTAAGAACACACACACTCTCAAACAGGAAGAACCTGTGCTGCTTGTTCAACTACTCCAGATTTCCTGCGAGTGAAGCTGGATTATTGTTCTTTGTTTATATTTGTGGTTGTTTTTGGAGTAAAGTCCTCCGCGTCTTTTGTTCATGTTAACAGACGTGCCAGATGGTATCTTATTTAACATTTGCAGATCCACGTCTTCACCTGAGCTCAGCTCTGAATGAACCGCAGCATCTCCAGCTAAAACCTCAAGGTCGGCGTGTTTGTGATTGTGGCTGATGGTTTTCAAAGTCTCAAACCGGACTGGTAGCTGGAACCATAAAAAATCAGTTCATAACTTGAAATGTATGTCTTTTGAAAGTCATGGGAGTTTTTCAGAAATGGCATTGCCTTGAAATCAGTTTTAAACCTCTTCACCCTCAGCTCACACACTGAATTCGTCTGCTTTTCTCTCTGCTCTGAATGGAGGTTTGATTAAGAGCACTCCGTCGAATCGCTCGAGCTATTAATGAAAAAGGAGATTTCAAAAGCTGCTTTTTTCCTCCAAGTTCAGGCTTGAGGTTTTTTTTTTTTTTTTCAAGTTAAAAAGCAAAATACACAAGAAAAAGCAAAGAGACGCACACATTAAAACTTAAAAGATTTACTAGTTCAAGGAGACGAAGAAAGAGACAGAATTGCTGCATAAAAATCTGAAATAAACTTGAACATATTAATATGAACTAATAGGTAAAAGTCTAGAGAAGAATTACTGATATAATATATATATATATATATATATATATATATGATCATTAGGCTACAAAAATGTGATAATTACATAATTTTTTTGCAAACACTTAAATTTAAGTCTGTACATTTAATATCATTTATAATAAATAAATTCTTGGTCGCAGTTCCCTTAAAAGCAAATGAGTGAATATTTATTATAATCTATTATAACTCTAGTTTTATATATGAGAACATAACTGATTATAATTTGAGACATCCGATTTATTCTTACCATTTATCATTTATGCAGTACTAATCAGTGATTTTGCTGCTGCACTTTAAAAAATCTAATTATTTTAGAAACTCGGAGCAGTTCAAGCTAATTAACTTTAAAATTTAATAACGCTACATCAATTTAAAGTGAGGAAAGCGTTGCATTGTTTGAATTGGCTCTGCACTATTTGTTTGATTTAAATACTGTTGAGTTTGAAAAGCCATGAAGATTTTTTGTGTGGGGTTTTGTTTTAATACAATGAAATAAACAGTTACTATCTTAGGAAATCAGAAATGATGATGTTCACATCAAGAACTGTTATTCGCTGCAGAGACGAGCATCTATAAATGAACAGGTCTGTGAAGTGATTTGGAGAAAAATGACTGGTTATGTGAAACTGCTTAGAGATTTTACTGTCAATCAGGCCAGAAAAGGAATGGCGGTAAAAGAGCGAGCGAGAGACAGATGGAGAGACGGAGAGAAAGACAGAGAGAGACACACAGAGAGAAAGACAGATAGACGGAGGGACGGAGAGACAGATGACCAAGCAGACGGAGAGACAGAGACAAATGGAGAGAAAGAGACAAACGGAGAGACAGACGGACGGAGAGACAGACGGCCAAGCAGACGGAGAGACAGAGACAAATGGAGAGATGGAGAGACAGAGACAAACGGAGAGACAAACAGACGGAGAGACAGAGACAAATGGAGAGACGGAGAGACAGAGACAAACGGAGAGACAAACAGACGGAGAGACAGAGACAAATGGAGAGACGGAGAGACAGAGACAAACGGAGAGACGGAGAGACAGAGACAAACGGAGAGAAAGAGACAAACGGAAAGACAGACGGACGGAGAGACAGACGGCCAAGCAGACGGAGAGACAGAGACAAATGGAGAGATGGAGAGACAGAGACAAACGGAGAGACAAACAGACGGAGAGACAGAGACAAATGGAGAGATGGAGAGACAGAGACAAACGGAGAGACAAACAGACGGAGAGACAGAGACAAATGGAGAGACGGAGAGACAGAGACAAACGGAGACGGAGAGACAGAGACAAACGGAGAGACAAACAGACGGAGAGACAGAGACAAACAGAGAGATGGAGAGACGGAGAGACAGAGACAAACGGAGAGACGGAGAGACAGAGACAAACGGAGAGACAAACAGACGGAGAGACAGAGACAAATGGAGAGATGGAGAGACAGAGACAAACGGAGAGACAAACAGACGGAGAGACAGAGACAAATGGAGAGACGGAGAGACAGAGACAAACGGAGAGACGGAGAGACAGAGACAAACGGAGAGACAAACAGACGGAGAGACAGAGACAAACAGAGAGATGGAGAGACGGAGAGACAGAGACAAACGGAGAGATGGAGAGACGGAGAGACAGAGACAAATAGAGAGATGGAGAGACTGAGACAAATGGAGAGACAGACAGACGGAGAGACAGAGACAAACAGAGAGATGGAGAGACTGAGACAAACGGAGAGACAGACAGACGGAGAGACAGAGACAAACAGAGAGATCGAGAGACTGAGACAAATGGAGAGACAGACAGACGGAGAGACAGAGACAAACAGAGAGATGGAGAGACTGAGACAAATGGAGAGACAGACAGACGGAGAGACAGAGACAAACAGAGAGATGGGGAGACTGAGACAAATGGAGAGACAGACAGACGGAGAGACAGAGACAAACAGAGAGATGGAGAGACTGAGACAAATGGAGAGACAGACAGACGGAGAGACAGAGACAAACAGAGAGATGGAGAGACTGAGACAAACGGAGAGACAGACAGACGGAGAGACAGAGACAAACAGAGAGATGGAGAGACTGAGACAAATGGAGAGACAGACAGACGGAGAGACAGAGACAAACAGAGAGATGGAGAGACTGAGACAAACGGAGAGACAGACAGACGGAGAGACAGAGACAAACAGAGAGATGGAGAGACTGAGACAAACGGAGAGACAGACAGACGGAGAGACAGAGACAAATAGACAGACGGACAAGCAGACAGACAGGGAAATAGATGGACAAGCAGACAGACAGATGGACAGAGAGACAAACAGACAAGCAGACAGACAGACAGACGGACGGACGGAGAGACAGATGGGTGGAGAGACAGACAGATAGATAGATAGATAGATAAATAGATACACAGACAGGCTGAAATGCAAACAGTGGAAAAAGTTTTATGGATTTTGAAAGAGCGTTTTAATTTCCACGCCTGCAGTGAAACAGATTTAGAGCGCATGGACTGTTTGCTTCGTCTCTGATCATCATCAGCCATATTTCAGCCGTAATAATGTACATACAGATCTCAACCGCACGAAAAGAAAACACAGACAGCGCCAGGAAACCAACGGCCGGAATCACGAAACAAGAAACAATGATTTGAGTGATTTTACAGTCATGATACTGACCAGAAACACAAGAGAGTTACGAACAGAAAACACTCGACTACAGCCAAGAGTCACAGAACCGTCGTCTTGATATTTGTAATACTTTGTTTGGAAATTCACATACGATTGTTGCAATTGAAGCCTGCCTGTTTTCATAACTCCTTATAAAGCATCACACACACACACACTAAATAAATCTATAACACATCAGTGTTTCATGTCACCTCTCTCATCATCACATCTCTGATGAAGAAAGAACATCTCTCTGCTCTTATCCACGAGAGAAAGAGCGTCAACATGAGTGTGTGTGTGTGTGTGTGTCGCAGATCTGTTTGCCTGGCACACAGTGAGCGCAGCAGATGGCACACAGTGTGTGTGTGTGTGTGTGTGTGTGTGAGAGTGTGTGCTCAAGATTTGGGGTTGTGAAGACCAGAGACACTCAAAGCGTCAAGAGTTTCAGAGAGATTACACACACACACATTAATCCAGACGTCAGAAGGTTGTGGGTTTGAATCCCAGACAGTCTGATTCATCACCAAATACTGACATCCCCACAAATGAACGCCAGAAAATGTCGCAGCGGATCACAAACCATCTGCCGAATGATCAGACAACAAGAGCTTGGAGAAACATCGACAAATCACAACAACGACTGAAGCACTAAAGTGAGTCCGAGCAAAGCGCACAATCCGACACAAAACAGAGCTCCCGCAGAACAAGATGACTGGAGCGTCTTCGCTTTACTGAACGAATCAATGTAGATCTAACCATTGAATGCATATTTAATTATATTTATATATTTCATTTTATTAGATTTATAATATTTAGTTTGTTTTATATAGAACATAAATACAAAAATAAGATTTTCCTTTAAAAAAAAGTCTCAATTTTGCTTCTCGACTGAATTTAGTTTTATTTTTATCATATCATATTTATTATTGATATTGAAACATTAATATTTTCACATTAAAGCAAGACAAATTGCATTTTTTACGAGCGGCAACGACGAAACAACGAAATGTATGAAGGTCTTTCTAGAGAGATCGATACAGACGGATTAAAAGCACACATGCTTGAGCAAATATTAGTTCAATTACATTAAGATGCATTACTTTGACCGTCTTTCTGAATATGTGAAACACAGAAACTACTGATCTTGAACGAAACCTCGAGTCCGTTCTCAAAGAGGCCCAGAAGATCATCGCTACTACAGACAGCGGCGCGGCAGAGCGTGACGCCACTGCGATTCGTCAGCGAGGAGAGGAAAAGAATAAGAAGTAATTACATCCCCGGAGAGACACGGATGAAATCGCAGAGGAGACGAAGGTCCGAGACGGAGCGAGCAGAAAAACATACTGATGGGAAAAGGTGATGATGAAGAACATTTTCCACATCATCTGCGTTTCGTTTTCTCATCTCTCTCTCTCTCTCTCTCTCTCCACAGTAATGTGTTCCGGCATCAGCGG
>CM074284.1:621542-629042 GCA_037194245.1 Opsariichthys bidens
CAGTAATGGCAGTAGTGGCTATTTTGAAAAGTACAGTACAGTATTAAGTCCAGTGTTTTCGCTACTGCTCCAAATTTTGTCTAGTTTTGAAAAGGTCATAACTACGGTGGCCGAGAGAGCTCAAAGCGCTGCAAATAAGAAAACACATGCAAATTTAAAAAAAAAACGTAATCATCAGTTTGAAAACACGTGTGCTGCAAATCCTCACAACACATGCAAATACAAAAAAGCGCTCAAATACACAAACCACAACGGAAATGTTTCAAGGGGGACCCCAAAAAGTGACGGACCTACTAGACAACAGCACAAACTAAAAAATATTAAATATATCATGTAGGCATGAACTCCATGTAATGTGTTTGACTAACAGAAAAGTGTTTTATATGTGGCATTGTTGTTCACTCATTCAACTTTAAGAGATGATCATTTAGTGCATGATTTAAAGATATTCGTTAATCATCTGTTACTAATGTGACGTCATGGTAACGGCGCCTGAGGCGCTCGACGACCTGAAAAACACTTTATTAAAAATAATAAATACATCAAATAATGTACACTTGTTTACTCTATATAGGGATCAGTGAATGAGTGACGGGGGAGTTGAACTGGTTTTGGACGCACGTCCTTGTAGGGTCCGTCACTTTTGGGGTCCCCTTGAAACATTTTCCGTGGTTTTTGTGTTTGCAGTGTGTTTTTGTGTTTGCAGTGTGTTTTTGTATTTGCGGTGCGTTTTTGTGTTTGCAGTGTGTTTTTGTATTTGCGGTGCGTTTTTGTGTTTGCAGTGTGTTTTTGTATTTGCGGTGCGTTTTTGTGTTTGCAGTGTGTTTTTGTATTTGCGGTGCGTGTTTGTGTTTGCGGTGTGTTTTTGTGTTTGCAGTGTGTTTTTGTATTTGCGGTGCGTGTTTGTGTTTGCAGTGTGTTTTTGTGTTTACAGTGTGTTTTTGTATTTGCAGTGCGTTTTTGTGTTTGCAGTGTGTTTTTGTATTTGCGGTGCGTTTTTGTGTTTGCAGTGTGTTTTTGTATTTGCGGTGCGTTTTTGTGTTTGCAGCGTGTTTTTGGGTTTGCAGTGCGTTTTTGTGTTTGCAGTGTGTTTTTGTGTTTGCAGTGTGTTTTTGTATTTGCGGTGCGTGTTTGTGTTTGCGGTGTGTTTTTGTGTTTGCAGTGTGTTTTTGTATTTGCAGTGCGTTTTTGTGTTTGCAGTGTGTTTTTGTATTTGCGGTGCGTTTTTGTGTTTGCAGTGTGTTTTTGTATTTGCGGTGCGTTTTTTGTGTTTGCAGTGTGTTTTTGTGTTTACAGTGTGTTTTTGTATTTGCAGTGCGTTTTTGTGTTTGCAGTGTGTTTTTGTATTTGCGGTGCGTTTTTGTGTTTGCAGTGTGTTTTTGTATTTGCGGTGCGTTTTTTGTGTTTGCAGTGTGTTTTTGTATTTGCGGTGCGTGTTTGTGTTTGCGGTGTGTTTTTGTGTTTGCAGTGTGTTTTTGTATTTGCGGTGCGTGTTTGTGTTTGCAGTGTGTTTTTGTGTTTACAGTGTGTTTTTGTATTTGCAGTGCGTTTTTGTGTTTGCAGTGTGTTTTTGTATTTGCAGTGCGGTTTTTGTGTTTGCAGCGTGTTTTTGTGTTTGCAGTGCGTTTTTGTGTTTGCAGTGCGTTTTTTGTGTTTGCAGCGTGTTTTTGTGTTTGCAGTGTGTTTTTGTGTTTGCAGTGTGTTTTTTGTGTTTGCGGCGTGTTTTTGTGTTTGCAGTGTGTTTTTGTATTTGCGGTGCGTTTTTTTGTGTTTGCAGTGTGCTTTTGTATTTGCGGTGCGTTTTTTGTGTTTGCGGTGTGTTTTTGTATTTGCGGTGCGTTTTTGTGTTTGCGGCGTGTTTTTGTGTTTGCAGTGTGTTTTTGTATTTGCGGTGCGCTTTTGTGTTTGCAGTGTGTTTTTGTATTTGCGGTGCGTTTTTTGTGTTTGCGGTGTGTTTTTGTATTTGCGGTGTGTTTTTGTGTTTGCGGCGTGTTTTTGTGTTTGCAGTCTGTTTTTGTATTTGCGGTGCGTTTTTGTGTTTGCAGTGTGTTTTTGTATTTGCGGTGCGTTTTTGTGTTTGCAGTGTGTTTTTGTATTTGCGGTGCGTTTTTTTGTGTTTGCAGCGTGTTTTTGGGTTTGCAGTGCGTTTTTGTGTTTGCAGTGCGTTTTTTGTGTTTGCAGCGTGTTTTTGTGTTTGCAGTGTGTTTTTGTGTATGCAGTGTGTTTTTTGTGTTTGCAGCGTGTTTTTGTGTTTGCAGTGCGTTTTTGTGTTTGCAGTGTGTTTTTTGTGTTTGCAGCGTGTTTTTGTGTATGCAGTGTGTTTTTGTATTTGCGGTGCGTTGTTTGTGTTTGCAGCGTGTTTTTGTGTTTGCAGTGTGTTTTTGTATTTGCATGTGTGTTTGCATGTGTGTTTTTGTATTTGAAATGCGTTTTTTTTGTTTTTTTTTTCAAAAAAATGAAACTTAGTACGACCAATTCCACTCTTCATACTGATCACACTCAACGTCTTACATTAAAACTCCACCCAGTACAATAGTGGCCATTTCGAAAAGTACAGCATTCCATTTTTTCGCTAGGGTTAGGGTTAAATTTTGTCCATTTTTGACCTAAATTGGTTATGATCTTTGGATTGAGCCGCACAGAAATGACTGAACAGATTCTGAGATGAATCACAGCACTGCACACACTTACTGAAGCAAAATACTTCCCAAAAAAGCTTTGCAAGAGGAGAAATTGAATAAAAATGATATAAACTATTGATTATGCTCATTGATTATAAGTTTAAAAACAATATATTTCATGTAATTGTAAAACAAAGAGAGTAACTCAATAATGTTCACCGCGATGCTTCATGAGAGTGTAGTTCTTCACCGCAAATCTGTCTTTTCAATGAAATCCAAAATGAATTAGTTCTGTCCAGAGAGGTTCAATTTAATACGGGCACTATTATAAATTTATATGAATGAATTAATGGATAATAGCATATTTATAAATGAACATGAATCTATGATTCATTCTGTAAAATTCTGTTAGTTCCTGATTTATAGCGCATTAATTCCTACATGAATGACGATTTTTGAAATTCTTTTAAGAAGACCAAAATACAACAGGAAACAACCTTCACACAAACCTAAATATTTTCAGCGTCATACATCACAATGCTTCAAAACGCGTCCATTAAAACCACATTCACGCACACATACGGATATGAACGTGTCAGTGTGTGGTTTATGTGACATATATAACTGTGCCATCAGCGTCCTGCGGTGCGACTGCTGTACTTCCTCCAAAACCCTTTGCCTATTTCTTGTATAAAGGCTATTAATGCAAATATAAACGCAAATTTTAGTGCACTTATGGACGTGGAATATCTGTAGTTTCATAAATGCATTTGTCACATCACCGGTGAACAACCTGAGCAGTTACAAGAGCTAAAACACACAGTTTCCTTTCCTTCCTTCCTTCTACTGTGCATGGAGGGCAGACCGGGGCTAGTTGTCACAGTGTTTATTATAATGATGGGTTAGTTTTTAACATGTCTACATAAAAACAACAGTAAAGTCTTGACAACAACAACTACGGTTATTTAAAAAAAAATAAAGTTCCACTCATCGAATCATACCGTTGATTTTCCAAGAAATATAAACGGTAAACAATTACGATTCATGAACAATCAAACGAACTAAAATGATTAAAGTACTACTTTGGCTAAAAGAAATGCAAATAATTCTACAAAATAACATGATATAAAACACAACTTGCCCCAGGGAAAATAAATCAACAAATACGATTTACATTATTTCGATGATCCACTTCAGACATTTGACTAAATATAAGTTACATGTAAATTCACTCTCATTAGAGTATTAATAGAATGTAACGTTAGGGTTAGTAGAACGAGTCGAAATGTAGATGCGAAGTTAATTATAATGAGTAGAATGTAACAAAACAAGTGATAATATAAGGTTAGTTTGAAGAACACGATCCACAAAAGCATTTTACAACAGAACTAGATGTACAAAACCACTGCTTGACTCAAAACCAGATTGTGAAATGGACTAACTTCCCCTCGTGACAACTAGCCCCGGTGTCCTTCCTGCAGTTTAACCAAGAATCTGGATGTTCATCAAGCAAAAGTTCATGTTATTCGTCAACTAGAGAAAGTCAGAAAGCTGAAATGTGAAAAAGCGAAACTTACTGTGACATTATACATGTGATGATGGACCAACACACACACACACACACACACACACACACACACTTGACTGCGGTCACGGGTTGCGACGGTCCTCCGGTGTGTTTGTGAGAGAGGAAGCCCTAATGCTGAACTGGAGACTAGAGAGGAAACGGCTCATCTTTGCACACACACACCCTGTGTTTCCTGCAGGACGTTCACTGCGGCGACACAGGAAACGCACACGTGAGAGTGAGAGAGGCAGGTGGCATGGAAACTATGGGATGTCAGAGTGTCCACTCTGACCCTGTCAATCATCTCCATGAAGACGTCGTAACCCGGAAATAGACACACACACACACACACCTCTGCGTTTGACCTCTTCACCCCGTCGGATATTCCCGGAAAACACCGACATTGATCCAATGGAACAATGATCTCCAGACTCATATGTGTGTGTGATCCAGTCATTAAACTGCAGACAGGTGAAAAGTTGAAAGAAATAAAGAAACCCAAAAGAAAATAGGCAGCAATTATATCGGGGTTCAAGCGCTTTAAGGCCTTTAAGCACATGCGTAAAAGTGTATAATGTTTTATTTAGCAAGCGCGAAACCACTTAGATGGAAAACATCGTTAACAGGCAATACAGGCAATTTATTGTTGGAAATATATGGTTTATAAAGCTTTTTAACAGTTATCAAGGTTGAGCCAAAAACCTAGAACTAGTTCACCAAAGTTGTTTTTTGATATAATAAAATATACAATATTTAAGGAGTGATTTGATGGAGTTGCTCAGAATGAGGAGTTCCACCATGTGGTTTACACACATGAGAAAGGCTGATTTCTTTCCTTTCTTTCTTTCTTTCTTTCCATGGCGGACATGTTTTTTTAGATACGTCAATGTCTTTACAGACATTCATGACACCTCAGACGAAGACACTGCGTGCCAATTGTCAAGTCGATCGGACTAAGGGTGAAGTAGTTATACCCATTTTCAGGTTTTTTTCCTGTTTCAGCGCCACCCAGTGGCCAGTCGCCACGTTCTTTTTCACACGACCACAGAATGAGCTCTTACATACGCGTACCAATTTTGGTGAAAATATCTCATTCCGATCACAAGTTATAGCCATTTTAGTAACAGTGGCTCCGCCCACTTTGAAGGTTTTGGCGGCCCTTACCGACCGTGAATCGAAATTTCTATTTTTTTTTTGAACTCCAGAGACTCTCACAGAACTGGTTTGGTTCCGATCGGGCAAGAACTTGTTCATAAAAGTCCAAAAAATCCAAAATACCCGAAAACGAGGGAATCCAATGGAATTATGAGCCATTTCGTACTTTTGAGCGCTGTAGCGCCCCCGTCAGGCCGATCGGGGCGAGTCTTGGTGACGTTGTAGGCGGTGTGAGTACTACCAGCCCTCAAAGTTTCAAGTCTCTAAGACTCACGGTTTGGTCTACCCGATCGCTTTTATCTGGGAAAATGCTGATCCTTGGAAATTTGAGCAATTACAACATCTCTACGTGTTTGAACCCCTGACGAGATATTTCTACACTTGTCTCTCAGACTGAAACCGCACACACAAAACGGCTCTGTGGAGGAGTTTCATGTCCCGAGAGGAGCCAAGATTTCCCAATGTCCTCTTTATTGGAAAATCCCAGTGTCTCCAAAACTTACAGCGCTGATGAAACCTCAAGAGCGTCACCGACCGCATTCCTGACGAGGAGCAGACGGCACATCCGATCAATGCAAGTGATTGTCACAGAAAATCAATCCAGCTCATCAAAATGAACAAGAAACATGATTAGAGTGAGTCTGCGTGAACAGCACACATGTACAGCTTGTGTTTGTGTTCGATCTCGAACATGAATTATTCAGTATTAATGTGTTATTTGAGCAGTAAAGTGTCTCTTCTTTAGAGATCTTCATCTCCTGCACAAGAACTCACAGATTAATAATCACACAAAAAATAGACGGCAATCGTTGCGTGTGGTTGTTGCTTAGTAACCATCAGCGGTCAGGGAGACGCTCAATCGCATCTCTCTAACAGTCTCTGGAAAAACAAACGGTACAAAGAAAGAGTTGTTTATTTCTGACCTGCTGATCGGAGTTCATTTCTAATAATAAAGCGGATTGTTCTGATTGGATGAGCCGCACCTGTGACACACACCTGTGTCAATGTTGCTAGGCAAACAAATCAGGCAAAAGTTACATTCGTCAACTACATTACATGAATATAAATAGAGATATGTCATGTTATTTTATTTCATTTGGAATAGAAAAATGTATCATTTTTATCTTATTAATACATTTACTAATTTATTTTATTTTAAATTTATTATACATATTTTTGCACTGCGTTGGCAATTCAAATGCACATAAAAAATTCATTAATAAATATAAATGTATAATTTTTATCTAATTAATACATTTTATCTGGTCGATACTAATTTATTTTATTTTAAATTTATTATACTTATTTTTGCACTGCGTTGGCAATTAAAATGCACATTAAAAAATTAATAAATAAATATAAATGCATAATTTTTATCTAATTAATACATTTTATCTGGTTGATACTAATTTATTTTATTTTAAATTTATTATACTTATTTTTGCACTGCGTTGGCAATTAAAATGCACATTAAAAAATTAATAAATAAATATAAATGCATAATTTTTATCTAATTAATACATTTTATCTGGTCGATACTAATTTATTTTATTTTAAATTTATTATACTTATTTTTGCACTGCGTTGGCAATTAAAATGCACATAAAAAACTAATAAATAAATATAAATGCATGTTTGTTTTTCAAGAATATAATTTTATCTTAATAAATATTTAATCTTAATTTTTTTATTAGTTAATACTCATTTACTTCATTTGAAAAATTTTGATATCTTACATTTATAATACGTATTTTGCACCACTTAGGCAAATGCACAAATGCACGTTAAAAAAATGAATAAATGTATATTATTTTATTTCATTTTACTTTAATAATTTATAAAATTCTGTAAATGTAACCGCTTTTCTTATGACTGCTAAATAAATAAAAATATAACAATTATAAGTTTAATAAAATTAATTTAAAAAATGTATCTTGTTAGTACTAATTTACTCCATTTGTAATATTTTTTTACATTTATTGTACTTATTTTGCAATACAACTGCACTGAATAAATATAAATAAAAGTATTTGTGTTATTTAATTACTTTAAAAAACAAAAACAAATTGCTTGCAATTTTCCTTCTAAACAGATTTGGATAAAAGATTACACCGAATTAAAGTTCATTGCACTAATTTTTACGCACATTAGAGATTA
>CM074284.1:634042-644042 GCA_037194245.1 Opsariichthys bidens
GTTTTTTTATAGCCAGTGCATTTTTTGTGTTTGCAGTGCATTTTTGTATATGCAGCGTGTTTTTGTGTTCGCAGTACGTTTTTTATATCCAGCACCTTTTTGTATTTGCAGCGCGTTTTTGTGTTCGCAGTGCGTTTTTTATATCCAGCACCTTTTTGTGTTTGCAGCATGTTTTTGTGTTCGCAATGCGTTTTTGTATAGCCAGTGCATTTTTTGTGTTTGCAGTGCATTTTTGTATATGCAGCGTGTTTTTGTGTTCGCAGTACGTTTTTTATATCCAGCACCTTTTTGTATTTGCAGTGCGTTTTTGTGTTTGCAGTGCGTTTTTGTATAGCCAGTGCATTTTTTGTGTTTGCAGTGCATTTTTGTATATGCAGCGCGTTTTTGTGTTCACAGTACGTTTTTTATATCCAGCACCTTTTTGTATTTGCAGCGCATTTTTGTGTTCGCAGTGCGTTTTTTATATCCAGCACCTTTTTGTGTTTGCAGCATGTTTTTGTGTTCGCAGTGCGTTTTTGTATATGCAGCATGTTTTTGTGTTTGCAGTGCGTTTTTGTATTTGCAGTGCGTTTTTGTGTTCGCAGTGCGTTTTTGTATATGCAGCATGTTTTTGTGTTTGCAGTGCGTTTTTGTGTTCGCAGTGCGTTTTTGTATATGCAGCATGTTTTTGTGTTCGCAGTGCGTTTTTGTATATGCAGCATGTTTTTGTGTTTGCAGTGCGTTTTTGTATTTGCAGTGCGTTTTTGTGTTCGCAGTGCGTTTTTGTATATGCAGCATGTTTTTGTGTTCGCAGTGCGTTTTTGTATAGCCAGTGCATTTTTTGTGTTTGCAGTGCATTTTTGTATATGCAGCGTGTTTTTGTGTTCGCAGTACGTTTTTTTATATCCAGCACCTTTTTGTATTTGCAGCGCGTTTTTGTGTTCGCAGTGCGTTTTTTATATCCAGCACCTTTTTGTGTTTGCAGCATGTTTTTGTGTTCGCAATGCGTTTTTGTATAGTCAGTGCATTTTTTGTGTTTGCAGTGCATTTTTGTATATGCAGCGTGTTTTTGTGTTCGCAGTACGTTTTTTATATCCAGCACCTTTTTGTATTTGCAGTGCGTTTTTGTGTTTGCAGTGCGTTTTTGTATAGCCAGTGCATTTTTTGTGTTTGCAGTGCATTTTTGTATATGCAGCGCGTTTTTGTGTTCGCAGTACGTTTTTTATATCCAGCACCTTTTTGTATTTGCAGCGCATTTTTGTGTTCGCAGTGCGTTTTTTATATCCAGCACCTTTTTGTGTTTGCAGCATGTTTTTGTGTTCGCAGTGCGTTTTTGTATAGCCAGTGCATTTTTGTATATGCAGCGCGTTTTTGTGTTCGCAGTACGTTTTTTATATCCAGCACCTTTTTGTGTTTGCAGTGCGTTTTTGTGTTCGCAGTGCGTTTTTTTGTTTGCAGTTTGTTTTTGTTTGCAGTGCGTTTTTGTTTTTTCAGCTGCCAGAAAGACAGCAAATTCATTCAGCAGATTCTCACAGAAGAGCTGAAACTGATGTTGAGTGAAACTAGCATTGGCGAATGTCCTTCTCCGGTTACGAAGTGAAAACACACACGTGACAAAAGTCCTAATGGACATCTGACTGGAGTCTGATCGTATAATCACACACACACACACACCTGCCAAAATCACAACAATGCATCAGTCAAACACCCCAGAGCCTCTCATGCTCTCGTCTCTCTGGTTGTTTTTCTCATCAGAGTCAGTGATGAGCTCTGGAGATCCTCCTGTGGGTTTGTGATTATTTTAGACTCGTTTTAACATGCACTACATAAAACACCACCTACATCCTGCCTCTGTGTGTGTGTGTGTGTGTGTGTGTGTGTGTGTGTGTGTGTGTGTGTGTGTGTGTGTGCTGGATGGAAGAATAAATATGTGGATGGAGGGGTGTAGTATGGGTTGGATCACTGTGGTAAGGTGTAGAACATTCTAGCGCACAGAAACCTGTGGATTCATCCGGAGACTCTGATGCACACTGACATCTAGTGGATGAACAAGACATCACACACACACCACACACACATTCAATATGATTAAAGTGGAAGCAATATATTGTATTTTTAAAGGCATCATTTTTCTGACACTGAACTTGTATATATATATATATATATATGGTAACACATTCACTATTAACAATGACTTTTCCCTCAACACACTCCTAATTTACTGCTTCTGAACAGTTAGTAAGGTAGATGTCAAGTTTAGGGATGTAGAATATGTGCTTTTTAAGTGCTTATAAACAGCCAATATGCACTTTTTTAGGCATGAAATATGATGACAATGTCCATCACGCTCGTTTCATCATGTGACTGTACTTTATAATCCTGCTATCTCGCTCCGGCAGTTCTCCTGCGGAGCTGCAAACACCTGCTGGGATTTTGGGAATATTTTCCGACAGGTTTTAATAGAGCGACGGAGACCTCAGGGAGCGTCGCGAACGTTTTGATAACGTTAAACGCGCATTTACACGCAATCTAAATGTACAAGAGAAGATTACAGAAAATACACAGTGAACAGAGAGAATCGTCCACTTGTGAAATTCCCAGTGTGTTTTTCCTCATCGTTTGACTGCGGCTTTGAACTCGGACGCTTTGAGGTTTTACTGGAGACTTCGGTGAAATATTAAGAGCCTGTGAACGGGGAGAACGTCCTTTAACGAGCTGATCGTGACAAAATAAAGATCGCTTAAAGACCGAGACTTCGGAAAACTCAAAAGCTGAACCGCGTGATAAACTCCGCAGGCGGGAGAGGCTGTATTTAATTCCCCCTCCGAAGCGGAATATAGGCCGTGGCATTTCCCTCGTGCTCCGTTCTGGAAGGACAGGGAACTGGATTTCTTTCATCATTAGCAAATTAATGCAAAGAAAAATCAAAGAACAATGTGACACTTCAAAGAGCTGCTCTGACGGTCACAAACAAACACGATCCCTCGTGACACCGAACTCTGGAAGAGCGGATTCTCTGGAGAGGAATCAGGAAGAACTGTTATCGCTCCTTTCAGGAGGACAGCAGCGCTTTTGTCCAACTAGATGTGCTACAATCATTTTAAATAATGACATATTTAAAATATAAATGGTGATATTGAGAAATATAATTACAATTATACTAATATATTATTAAACAGGCAATTTTTGTTGGGTGTAAAAAAATTGTTTCCAATTTTTTTTAGGTGTGAGGGTTAGGGTTAGATTAACGTAAATTTCAATAGAAAACGGTTATTTTAAATCATAAAAACATTTCACAATATTACTGTGTTTACTGTATTTTTGATCAAATTAGAGCCGTCGAGATATTCTCAAAAACATTTTTTTCAAAGTGTCAAAAGATCCTCACCTCTCATTTCATCATCACAGCAGCTCTACTGTTGACGCACACCTGCGTCTGCTGACTTCAGCAGGACCGTCATAATCACACTCCTAACGCTGGTCATCTTGTGTGACGCCTTCACTGAACAATGGAGAAGCTGCCAGACTCACAAACTCACACACACACTCATTAACTCACTCACTCACTTACACTCAATCACACACACTCACTCATTCACACTCACATTCATTCACTGACTCACATTCACTCTCACTCACCCTCACTCACTCATTCACTCACACACACACTCACTCACTCACTCACTCACATACACTCAATCACAAACACTCACTCATTCACTCACACACACACACTCACTCAATCACACTCAATCACTCACTCACATTCACTCAATCACACTCACATTCATTCACTGACTCACACTCACTCTCTCTCATTCACTCACACACACACACACACACTCACTCAATCACACTCACACTCAGTCACTCACTCACATTCACTCAATCACACTCACATTCATTCACTGACTCACATTCACTCTCACTCATTCACTCACACACACACACTCACTCAATCACACTCACACTCAGTCACTCACTCACTTACACTCAATCACACACACTCACTCATTCACTCACACACACACACACACACTCACTCAATCACACTCAATCACTCACTCACATTCACTCAATCACACTCACATTCATTCACTGACTCACACTCACTCTCACTCATTCACTCACACACACACACACACTCACTCAATCACACTCAGTCACTCACTCACTTACACTCAATCACACACACTCACTCATTCACTCACACACACACACACTCACTCAATCACACTCAATCACTCACTCACATTCACTCAATCACACTCACATTCATTCACTGACTCACACTCACTCATTCACTCACACACACACACACTCACTCAATCACACTCACACTCAGTCACTCACTCACATTCACTCAATCACACTCACATTCATTCACTGACTCACATTCACTCTCACTCACCCTCACTCACTCATTCACTCACACACACATTCACTCACTCACTCACATACACTCAATCACACACACTCACTCATTCACTCACACACACACACTCACTCACTCACATTCACTCGATCACACTCACATTCATTCACTGACTCACACTCACTCATTCACTCACACACACTCACACTCAGTCACTCACTCACATTCACTCAATCACACTCACATTCATTCACTGACTCACATTCACTCTCACTCACCCTCACTCACTCATTCACTCACACACACTCACTCACTCATTCACTCACACACACTCACTCACTCATTCACTCACACACACACACACTCACTCACTCACATACACTCAATCACACACACTCACACACACACACACTCACTCACTCACTCACTCACATACACTCAATCACACACACTCACTCATTCACTCACACACACACACTCACTCAATCACACACACTCACTCATTCACTCACACACACACATTCATTCACTGACTCACACTCACTCTCACTCATTCACTCACACACACACATTCACTCAATCACACTCACATTCATTCACTGACTCACATTCACTCTCACTCACCCTCACTCACTCATTCACTCACACATACACTCACTCACTCATTCACTCACACACACTCACTCACTCATTCACTCACACACACACACTCACTCACTCACTCACATACACTCAATCACACACACTCACTCATTCACTCACACACACACTCACTCACTCACTCACTCACATACACTCAATCACACACACTCACTCATTCACTCACACACACACACTCACTCAATCACACTCAATCACTCACTCACATTCACTCAATCACACTCACATTCATTCACTGACTCACACTCACTCTCACTCATTCACTCACTCACACACACACTCACTCACTCACTCACATACACTCAATCACACACACTCACTCATTCACTCTCACACACACACTCACTCAATCACACTCAATCACTCACTCACATTCACTCAATCACACTCACATTCATTCACTGACTCACACTCACTCTCACTCATTCACTCACTCAGACACTCACTCACTCACTCATTCACTCACACACACTCACACACACACTCATTCGCAGCAAGATGGATATATGCAGCTGGACAGCGACTGGTAGGATCATTTAGTGTCAGTATTTCACAGTTTTAGTGTGTGTTAGTGTGTGTTTGTGTGTGTCCTTCCAGACTGATTTAGCAGCAGAAGCTTCCGCTGTCGCCTCGCTTTAACATCTGTCTTCATGCATTAAAACATGTGTATGAGTGTGTTCCTCTCGCTGCAGGTGACGTCTGACCAACGGCAAAACATTTTCTGCTCAGATGATGTCAGTGTGACTCTGACCTCCTGAAACACTCCTGATCTCCCTCACTTCAATTCAAATGAGCTTCACTGGCACTGACTGTGTGAAATAGCACGATGTAGCTAAAGTGTGTGTGTGTGTGTGTGTGTGTGTGTTTAGTTGTCGCATGTGCAGTCGCTCGTGAGAACAAACACAAATCTAAAGTGAATGTGTGTGTGTCCTTCAGCGTTCTCCTGCAGTGTATTTCCTCACGGTGGTCAGTGAATTATTACAAAATATAAAAATCAGTCATTCATAGCTTCGCCCGCGTCCGACCTGCTGAAGTGGAGTCGAAGGCGCTGAGAAGCGACAGTTGCAGTCAAAAACAATCATCTCCAACTAATAAATGAAGAGAAATACAGTCGGCAGCGGCGTGACGCGCACACACACTGAGACACCCGCAGAAATATAACACACAGCGCCATCGTTTAATCGTCACAGCGCACAGCATTTTATTATCCATATATGTACACTAAGAAATGTCCATCATCATCACGTCAAATTCAAAACAACACTGTCACCATGACAACATGAAAATAACAAGCTCCTCCAGCGGGAATAAGTGCCCTTCATCGTGTCCTCCTCCCCTCTCCGCTTATGTTTCTGTTTTACAGCATCCGTCATTTTTGGTTTCATCACCATTTGTCACACGCAGCCGGACTTCTGTGACTGCTGTAATTGTGGACGGTCAATATTTGAGGAGTTTCCTCTCAAACACAGGAGTGTCAACAGCAGCTGGTTGTTGCAGGAGATCATTATTCTCCAGAACAGACCATCACTCAAACTAAACATCATGTGACTCCAGAAGAGCTGGAATATTTAGTCATGGATGTTTCTTTGATCTACTAAAAATTGCGACTGCGATTTAAATTGCAATTTTTTTTTCAAATCAATATATCAATATAAGCATTATTATTTTTACTTCATGGCTTTTTACTTCATTTTAATTAAGTCATTTTTTAAATAATACATTAAAGAAATAATAATAATATGAATTAATAATAATAATAATTAAGTAAGTTAATTTTTAAACCAAAAAACACAAAATACTATTGAAATGTTTCACTGTAAAAAATTATTTTTATTTGATGTATTTTTGTTCAAGTTTCAACATTTGCTGTTTTGAGGGCTGCAGAATTTGACAAAAATATAGTATAACTATTCTTATTACTTTCTATATACGTTATACTTCATTTATTCAAACGTTAAATCCAGTAAAAGAACACAAAAAGCGCATTTATTTAATTAATTAATTTCGGTTTTATTTTTGATTAACCATACGGACCTCGATTATATGAATATAACTATTATTATAACTTTAAAAATATTAAACAAAATAACAAGTAATATTATTGAGTATTGAATAATGTTTATTATTATATTTTTATTCATTTTTTTATTATTTTATTTAACAGCTTTGCTGTTTTTAGGGCTGCACAATTTGGCATTTTTTGGAGAATATATTAATATTAATATAACTTTTCTTATAATTAGTATTACTGTTATTGCTTTAGAAAGTATACTTTATATTTAAGTGAAAATATAAAAATAATAATATTGTACAGTCAACTAAAATCACAATACTAAAAACATTAAATCTTTGTATTTAGCAGGTATTTGTTTAATTAAATCGCAGCCTTTCAGTTTTATTTGGATTAATCACGCAGCCCTAGATAATTCAATAGAGTTTCAAGTATTTCTCTACTGTCTCTACTTCTGACAGAGAGTTTCCTCAAGCCTCTCAACATCAACAAGAGCCAAAAACCCGTTTCTTCAGTTGATTCTTGGGTATTTTATCCCGCGGACACTCGCAGCTGGTAAAAGTGCGCTGTCAGATTAATCCCTGGCTTAACATCGACATCTGGCAGCGGGTTTGGACTGTCCTCACAGAACTCTGACCAGAACCCTCTGAGACCGGCTGCAGTCTGGACCGGACCCAACTCGAGCTGATCAAGCCCAGAAAACAACAAATCTGTTCAGACGAGACATTCAGACGGCCGATCCGACAATCTGATTCACAATATAAATCTGATTCATCAGCACCACAAAGTATCTGGAGACTTAAATATGTGACAATGTAATTACATTAAATCACAAAATATTACATCATGTGTCATTTATTGTAAAGAAAGATGCACGAATTACAAACAAAATGAGACCAAAGGAAGAATTGACTTCATATGGAAACTAAAAATCCAAAACTCCTGCTGATTTAAAGACACTGAGACTTCAAACATGATGAAAAGTCACACACACACACACACACACTCACACACACACACACACGTTGTGTTTTCATAGTTTATGGGGACATTCCATAGGCGTAATGATTTTTCTACTGTACAAACTGTACATTCTGTCCCCCCCCACCCCTAAACTTAACCCTCACAGAAAACAATCTGCATTTTTACATTTTTAATAAAACATTGTTTAGTATGTTTTTAAAGCTGTTTGAAATATGAGGATGCATGAAATGTCCTCATAAAACATGTTTAGGTTGTAATACCAGTGCCATACCCATGACATTACACACATTTGTGTCCTCATAAATCACAAAAGCACCCGCACACTTAAACTCTCTCTCTCACACACACACACACACACTTAAACTCACACACATACACTCACACTTAAACTCACACACACACACACTCACACTTAAACTCTCACACACACACACTCACGCTCACACACACACACACACACACTCACGCTCACACACACACACAAACTTACACTTAAAACTCACACACACACACACACTTACACTTAAAACTCACACACACTCACACTTAAACTCACTCACACACACACACACTCACGCTCTCACACACACACACACACACACTCACGCTCTCACTACACACACACACACTCACACTTAAACTCACACACACACAGACTCACGCTCTCACACACACACTTAAACTCACACACACACTCACACTCACACACACCACACACACACACACTCACACTTAAACTCACACACACACACACTTACACTTAAAACTCACACACACACACACACACACTCACGCTCACACACACACTTAAACTCACACACACACACACTCACGCTCTCACACACACACACACTCACACTTAAACTCACACACACACACACTCACGCTCTCACACACACACTTAAACTCACACACACACACACTCACGCTCTCTCACACACACACACACACTCACGCTCACACACACACACTCACGCTCTCACACACACACACACACACACACACACTCACACTTAAACTCACACACACACACACTCACGCTCTCACACACACACACACACACTTAAACTCACACACACACACACACACACTTAAACTCACACACACACACACACACTTAAACTCACACACACACACACTCACACTTAAACTGACACACACACACCTCGAGCTCTTTTCACACACACAGATCGTTTGAACAATCAGGCACATGTTTCTAAATCTGTAAGGTTCCAATTAAAGTTCTCAATTGCCTTCGTCAGAGTAATTAAGATAAGCGAACACATTTCCACAGCAGCCAATGAGAAACAGACTTTCTTAGTTTAATCTTCTCAAATGCAGGAGAAACTCACTCGTTTTGGATTATGACATTATTTTCATGACACTTAAGGCTCTAAACTCATTCGCAGTAAAATACAGCATAAAATCATTTAGAACATAAAGACATTTCCTCTTAATTAAAAGCAGCGACCATTAAATTCAGCACAACTTTGCTGTAAAATATTACTCATATTTACAATACAATAAAAATTTTACTTCACAGCATAACTGCTGTTAACCAAAGTGCTTTCCAACATAATAAAATAATGAACGCAATACAAGCACTTACACACATCCACACACACACCGTTAAATCCTGTTCACTGTAATCAGAACTAAAAGCCATACTTATAAGACACGTCTTCAAAGTACACTTCAAGCATCCACAGACGGGGAAGATTTAATGTGCATGGGAAGAGGCTTCCAGAAACGATCTCGGAAAAGGCCTTTGATTTTAATCTAGTTTTGGGAACAGGAAGAGTCGCGTGGTTAGATCTCAAATGCCTCGTGTTTTGAGCTATCAAAAGGTCAGCAATATAGTTTGGCACAATATCATGCAATGCTTTAAAAACCAACAACAAAACCTTAAACCTTTGCACTAATTGAAGATGATAATTGACCCTGAGAAATATATATATATATATATCACATTGCATTAATCAATGCGTGAT
>CM074284.1:654042-709042 GCA_037194245.1 Opsariichthys bidens
TCACTGAGAGAGAGGGTTTGACAAAGAGAAAAATTGCTTCTGAGAATTTGCGTGTGTGAATTTTGTTCTACAGGAACTCTGAACTGCTGCACAGAATGCTAATGCACACACACACACACACACACACACACACTTTCTTCACACAATGCACAACCCTTCAAGCTATTCAGGAATATGAGGATGATGTATTTTATCTCTGTCTTTCTGAAAAGACACTGAGTGAAATATATATACATATGAAATATAATAACTGCAGAAAAATAAAGCATATAGGGACTAAAAGTTTAAAGTTCCCTTGAAATCCAAAGTGACGTTTTTTGGCTGTTTAGTGTGAATATGTTCAGGTTATCTATAAGAAGTGCGCCGCAAAATAATGTCAAAATTCACATTTTAAAGATATACGCATTCAAAGTTCAGTCTCGTAATTCTGCGCTTCTGCTTCTCCAGATATTTCCAGTGCGATCACGAACGGAAGTTTTTATTACACCATTTGTTTGTCAAACTGCTTTAAGTTTTTCTGCACAAAATAACTTGAAGCCAAATATAAAAGAATAAATTGTTATTCTGAGCATGAAGACAAAAGTGTTTATAAACATTAGAATTATGAACAGAAAATTCTTTTGTCGTTTTAATGAAGTCGCTTAATGTTGACAAAAATGAACATCTTTGGTAAAGAACTGTGAGTCTGTATTTGGCGTCTGCGTTTTTTAATCCTATCTTTGGATTTTCCTCCTTTTTTATGTAATAATGCTATAATAATTACAAATATTCTTTGTCCGATCAAATGATCTGTAGAATCCGTACGCTATAAAGACACTGAAGTCCCACTTTCCCTCTCAGATGTTCAGCTCAGATTCAGAAGCGACAGGGCTGGAGTTCCACAAGGCTCAATCCTGGCGCCTGTTCAGTTTCTACAAGCTCTCTATAGGCCGTATAATTCAAAACAACAACATCGCTTATCACAGCTTTGCAGACGACGCTCAGATCTACCGTCTTCATTCCCTGCCCTGACATTAACAGCTGGATGTGCCGGACGTTCTTCAGTTCAATAACGACCAAACAGAGGTCACTGTATTCGGCAGTGAAGATGAAGTACTAAAGGTGAAGGCATACCTTGACCGCACTCAAAAAAAAGTCTAAACATGAGTTTTATGTAATTTAATTACATTGCAATTTTCCATCCATTTGGATGACATAGTTTTAACATAAATAAACTTAATGTGATTCATATTTGTCAGATTTCTGTAATAGTTGAGTTTATGAATAGTGTCTTTTATCTTCGGTTGATTTCGTCAGTTGTGGTTCTTGTGTTTCTCTGTCCTTCAGTGATTCTGCTGGTTAACAGCAGGCGTTCATCATTAATGCTCAATCATCACTTCTTGTGTTTCTCTGTCCTTCAGTGATTCTGCTGGTTAACAGCAGGCGTTCATCATTAATGCTCAATCATCACTTCTTGTGTTTTTCTCTCCTTCAGTGATTCTGCTTGTTAACAGCAGGCGTTCATCATTAATGCTCAATCATCACTTCATGATCTCATGAACTCTGACGCTGCTTCAACGCTACTTTAACTCACACATGAGCACTAAACAGTGTTCATTAACCTGTGAACTATTACATCAATCTATTTCATTTACGTGTGACTGACAAATATGAATCACATTAAGTTTGTTTATGTTAAAACTATGTCATCCAAATGGATGGAAAACTGCTATGTAATTAAATCACATAAAACGTATGTTTAGACTGAAATATTGTTTTGAGTGTACAGGGGTCTAAAAAGTAAATGAAGTCAGGAATCTTGCTGCCATCTTCTTTTATTGTATTTTTTTTAGGATAGCTATTTCTTTTTCCTTGCCTATAGCGGATAGCGAAGGACTCACCGGCGCTGAATGAAGCCCGCGTTCACGTCAGAATGGTCGCACCACAAAAAACATCCAATCTATTTGAATTGTGCCCAGAATGCTGCATTTTAAACATTGCAAACAGTCAATCGTCCTCCGCATTATAAACTACCGACGAGTAGAATTACGCAGCTTTAACACGACACATCGTGTGCTTTACTGTAAACTATCACCGCTTTACAGTAACAACAGTTTTATATTAAATATAAAGGAGGAATCTATTGGACTGCATTTTTAATAGAAGCTGCTGCAGACGTTCAGCACGATCTGTGTGTGAAACTGTGAGACAGACGGCAGTGAAGCGACACACAGCCTGAGGGGAAACACATTCTCACACACAAACACACACTGAATGCATGCAAAAGGTGGATTTGTTTTGGCAGAACAACGACATCCCCGAAGGCTGTAATACAGGGTTGAGTGTGTGTGTGTGTGTGTGTGTGTGTGTGTGTGTGTGTGTGTTATAGCTCACTGATGGTTTTTAGACTAAAACAGACTGAGCTTGAAAGGACAATAAAACACAGCTCTGTCTCTTTGTGTGTGTGTGTGTGTGTGTGTGTTAGTGGTCTAATACAAAACAGGCATTGAATCAAAACATCACATGACAGTCACACACAAAGAGAATATTGTTTAAACTTTAAATTCCACCAAATGCACGACTGTCTGTCACGACAGTCTTCTTTTTAAATTTATATATATATATATATATATATATATATATAATATATATATATATATATAATATATATATAATCAAAATGTATCATTAACACTGTAAAAATTAAAAATCAATTTTATGGCATATACATTGTTGATACGTTTCAATAATGAAAAATGATTGGATTTTCAATTAATAATAATAATATGAAAATAGAAATATTTGATTATTAACAAAGATTCTACATACTGGATGTTGACAAATCTAGGGGTTGTGGAAACAGACATATGCACACACACACACACACACACACACACACACACTAGCTGTCCGGGTGTTTCGGGGCTTGAAAATGAAGTCAGTCACCTGTATGAAAGACCCATTAGTTGCTCAGCAACTGCTGAGAGTCAATCATAAAAACCCTCTTTCTGGACCAACTAATGCAACAACACAAGTGTGTGTGTGTGTGTGTGTGTGTGTGTGTTTGCCATCCTCACTGGTCATTGATTGGCTAATGACTAAATAAGTGATGATGTCATTATGGCACGAGTGGGTGACATCGCATCACAAACAGTGATATGAAGGGTAATGTATGGTCAGACGGTCATTATCACAAAACAAACTCCACTTATTACACAGCTACTTATATTAATGAATAAACACACATGGATTATTGATACATTAGCACAGCAGCAGGATGATCGATAAATGACTATACAGTCACATAATGACTCGACTGACCAATTCTAAGCAAGTATTCGGAGGGATTTGTGATACAGAGACTCATCTGGTGAATAAACAGCACATTTTATCAAGCGACCGTTTCTATCCGCACATGAATGGATCTGAAACATCGCATTTCACCCGTGTGTGCGACTCTATTCTCATTCTCAACGATCGTGTGCGTTTCAGCGTGACGTGAATCTTTTCTCCCAAACGAATAAGCTCACGGACGCTGCCTGCAGCTTTTAACACAAGACAAATCCTCTCTCCAGCAGATGAGCCTTTAAATGACATTTGGGACATGATTTATGGTATCTTATCCATTTCGTATTGACCTCGGCACTATATAAAGGTCACCTTCTGTTGAGTTAAATAAATTGTCGTTTTTGAGAGAAATGTAACGCTCGTACTTCACTTTAAGGCACTACGGGAGAATAGAGTAAAAAATAACTAATGGATATCACCATACAGCTGACAGATTACATTAGGAATTGAAACTTGTTTTTGTATTATGCATTTCTGAAATGTTCAAATATGTAAATTATGTACTATGCACAGGGTCGGGGAGTAACGAATTACAAGTCACTTAGTTACGTATTTAAATAAAAGATTTGAGTGACTGTGTTTGATTTGAAATGGGTGGTAATCAGATCACAGTTCCATCTGAAAAGTGTTTTAGATTACCAAAGTGATTACTTTGAGTTTTAATGTCATTTAAACAGCGATTGGTGATTCTCTGACTCTGACCGTCTGAAAAAGACCAGTTCAGTTTCATGTTTTCCACTGTTTTCATGTTTTGTGAGTCATTTTATAATTCACTCGTCACTGCGACTTTTTCTCACTATTTGTTTTTCCCTCACAATTGTGAGTTTGTGTTTCACAATTCTGACTTCTTTTTCTCACAATTGCAAGATTTAAACTCACAATTGCAAGTTATAAAGTCAGAATTGGGAGAAATAAACTTGCAATACTGACTTTTTTGTTGCAAGTGTGAATTTAGTATGTGAGTTTATATCTCATACTTCTGACTTTTCTCAATATTATCAGTTTATATCTCATAATTCTGACTTTTCTCAATATTATCAGTTTATATCTCATAATTCTGACTTTTCTCAATATTGTCAGTTTATATCTCATAATTCTGACTTTTCTCAATATTGTGAGTTTATATCTCATAATTCTGACTTTTCTCAATATTGTGAGTTTATATTTCATAATTCTGACTTTATAACTGGAAAAAGTCAGAATTGTGAGATAAAAACTCTCAATGACCTTTTTTGTGTTTGTTTCACACTTATTAGTATTCCAAAGTATTCTAAAGTATTTAGATGAAGTCACTAAACTTGAGTAATGTAACGAAATACGTTACAAATGACTTTTTAAAGCATGTATTTAATAATCTGTAGTGAAATACATTTTAAAAGTAACACACCCAGCCCTGATTATGCATTATCTAATTAAATATGCATGAATTTGTATACATTTGCAGAACGTTACTGGATAAAGCCAGCTTCAAAACTCTTCTTTGACTTTGTTGACATTTTAGATTTAAAGGTTTTTATAGAAGGGATTTTGGATTTTTCTTTTGATCACTCTTTAAATCAGAAAATACTGTCAACACAGGAAAAAAAAAACATTTTCACCATGTTTTTAGGAATAAAATGCTATAAAAATCAGGCAAACGATGTTATGGACAAACCCCACAGTAAAATCCTTCAGAATATAGATGTGAATAAAACTCTAAGTTTTGGTGTGTGTAAGTGCTGCTGAAGTGGAGGAACAAACTCATTTGGAGAACACGGCTTTATTGAAATTGAAATCTTCAGACGTAAATGGAGAACACTTAAATGTCTATTTTGGATTTTTTCTTTCCTCTGCTCTGAAACAACACATTATGAACAGCCAAATACCCCCAAATCTCAAAATTGACCAATACATGAAAAAACAACATTTTTGCCTGTAGAATCTCGCCTTACATCAAAGTAAGCATCACAGGAGCTGCTGGTCCATAACAAAGAAGGACGTATCTGACCGAAACAGTAAACGCACCACTGTATAATCCATCTGTGGTCATTTGAAGCAGGAAATAAATAGATAAAAATGTACAGAGACTACAGACAGAGCCAATAAAACAACATCTAATCACATCCAGCTCAATTCGGCCTGAGGGATCAATATATCATCTTCATCCTGTAATAATCTCATGTCAATGTCGACCGCATGTATAAACTCTGCCTGATGATTAATGACTCAAATTAGCCAATTAAGAGAAGATCATTAACACAAACATGCTTCAACAAGATGCACTGCTCTGCCTTAGGGCATTTACATGTGTGTGTGTGTGTGTGTGGTTGCACCTGACACGGTAACCACGGCAACCTTTGAGTACGTCCCCAAATGTCCTCGAATGCAAGTTTGGTCAGATTGACCTCACGTCTGGAGAAAACAACGACCCCAAACTACAGCTTATAAACACATATTTGCTTTCCGTGGCTAATGAGGAAAAATAATAGACTTCACCGTTTCTACGAAAGCTGGATTGACTAACATAAAACTATATAACATAACCATATGAGGGAAAAAAACTCCTCATCAAGTAAGTAAGTAAGAAAACCTTTATTTGTCCCGCAGTGGGGAAATTGCATTTAGCAACAGCAGGGGTACATGGTAAAAAGTAGGACACACTAATATAAAAACAGAAAACGAAATAAATTTACAAAAGAAATATTGCACGTTGGAAAATTGTAAAATTGTACAGTGAAATGTCTCGATATCTGTGAAAAAGTGAAAAAAAATGTTTAATCAGAACTTATAGGAACGATTTGGTTCTTAAAAATAACGTGCTTCTATTATATAGACTAACAAACGAAGACCTGAATTTGAAGACGATGAATTTATTAGCAAAACTGAAATGATGTAATAATGCCGAAACCAAAAATGAAAATTTTGTAATAAATCAACAGTCAAATAAAAACAAAGTTGCGTAGAAACATTTAAACGCAACTTTCTACCGATTTAATCACACTTCGACACCAATGTGTTGTTGAAACATAAACATTTCAAGGGTTTTAATTTAAACATGCATTAATTAAGACATAAAACTACAGTTTCTCTCTAGAGGCATATTTATAGTTAACTATTGAGATTATGGTCATTTTCTGAGCTAAACAGGACGTTATTGATGTTCACTAAAACTTTTTAATCAGCATATTTTTTGGTTGTTGTGCAAAATACTGTTTTATTACCTGGTGCAACATTCTAGTTTTTCATTATTATTATACCGTCTATCCACCGACAACCATTGTACAACATACTTATTTCATCTTATATTTTATTTCTATTCATTTATACTCATTTTAGTTAACATTTACTCTTATTTCATCTGGTACTTTTCTTTTTTCTAACCTGTTTTATTATAGTGTATAGTATTTCTTTTTTCCCTTGTTAGTTCTTCCTGATTTCTTTTGATTTAAAGACGAGCTGCTACTGTGACAAAGAGTATTTCTGATTCTGCTTCAGGTCCGAAAAACCTTGTAAATCCTTTTAAACTATTCATTCTACTGTACCTTTACGACTTCCATATGTAAATGCCTCTGTGATGATCTTTCTGCATGTGAAATGAGTAACAGTGCCTCTGCTAAGTTTCTGAATGCTGAATAGGTGTTGACATGTAAATGTGGGCGGTCACGAGCGTCAGTGTCCGCCTCAGACGTGTTGTTGTTCTGTTTCCTACAATGGTACGATTCACGAGCGATGTGCAGTGACCTGAGAGCCCGACCGGCACTGCAACACCCGCCTCGCACTGGAGGAGCTGGAACACTTTCTCTTTTTCTCGGCTCTAATAACCTCATCTGGTCGCCACGGCAACATCAAAATGGACAGACGACATCGGGGCGGCGCCGCATTCTGACGCCGTCCGTCACTACAGACGCTCCGGGAACATTCCGGCTTCGGGATCAGCTCATAATGTCACGATGTCCGTCAGCACAGAAAATAATATCAGGAGCGGAAATAACCTCAACGCTGATGCGCTGCAAACACAACGAACTCGAGCGGTTCACAAAACTGATATCGAAATAACTGCAAAAATATATAGAGAGGCCAAGATTTGCTTAGTATGACTATGTTTTCCATTAGAAAGATCTAGAAAAGATTAAAGTGAGAATGAAGTGAAAATGAACTAGAAAACGACTCTTGTTTTGAGCACAAACTCACTTCGTTTTTCAATGAAAATACTTCCGATCTGAAGTCATTTCGCTTCTTAAGTAAATTCGAGAAACATAAAACACGATTTAATCATTATTTGCAGTGAAAAAATACTAAGAAAGAACATGATTTAGGCTGCGGTTCGTTAAATAAATACACACTCCAGCTCTTTGTTTTTCCAAAGTTGTTCAGGCCTAAAAGGAACGTTTGCCAAACCGCCCGAGTAAAAACGCACTTTTGATAGTCTACCTAAATTGTTTCATGCAAGAATTACGCATCATCTGGAGAAATCCTGTATTTTTTCATATTGAAATATACAGTGAAGGAAAAACAAAATATTGCAATGTCAGTTTTTTTCCCCTCAATACTCATAACTCTCCCGTTTCATCTGAAACTGTCCAAAAACATGATAAAAATATCCAAAAACAAACTCACACTCATATCACACACTTTAGTCAATTCTCTCCTGCCGTCTGGAGAGGGACGCCCTCTCACACACTCTTCACACTGTGTGTGTGTGTGTGAGCATGTGTGTGAGAGAGTGTGTGAGAGAGTGTGAGTGTGCGCGAACATGTGTGTGTGTGAGTGAGAGTGAGTGTGTGTGTGTGTGTGCGTGTGAAGAGGCTTTTCATCAGGTGAACGCTGTGGAAGTGAGTGTGTGGGAGGAACGGAGAGAGATCTTTTGTTCATCCATACTTTCACAACTTTTCCTTTATATTTTTCATCACGCTCCAGCTAAATTTATACGGGGAGCGTGATAAAAAAAAAAAATATATATGCTGGATAGAGAGACACAGAAGCTCAAATTTAAGAGAGACTTCATTCATGTTTTCATCACTTTTAAAGGTCAAACGATTATTTTACCGATAATGACCGCACTGACCGATGGATTTTAGAATGAAAACTGAATGAAAACAAACAAAACGCTCCGACTGAACTCCCGCTCGGATGTCAATGACGGTGTGGAGTTTTGCTGATTACTGATGGTTTATTGGTGCAGATCAATCTGTAAAACCTCAGCCAGTCGTCCTCTGATCATCAGTTCAGCCAGTCCTCACTGTACTTTTACTGTCATAATAATAATGTTTTGGGAAAAGCTTGTTTACTTTTATCTTCAGAGTAAATCTAGTTGGAGCCTCAAACCTCTTCAACTCATGTTCATCTCACTTCTGATTAACCCTTCGAGTCATTCCAGCGTTCACCGATGGACCGGCAGCGAGAGTCAGTGTTCAAACACGCTGACGGAGACAAACCTCATCAACTGAAGGAGAGAAAAGCAAAGAGACGCAGGTTTAGTTTCAGAAACGTGAGCAGCAGCGACGAAAATAGACTCGAGAAAGAGACGGATGATTCGCTCTCTGCTGATACCAGTTTGTTTGGGCTTCTGCTGAGAATAAAGTTTAGAACAGAAACACACCTGCCACAACACACACACACACACACACCTGCTACAGTAAAACACACACACCTGCCACAACACACACACACACACACACACCTGCCACAACACACACACACACACACACACACACACACCTGCTACAGTAAAACACACACACCTGCCACAACACACACACACACACACACACACCTGCCACACACACACACACACACACACCTGCTACAGTAAAACACACACACCTGCCACAACACACACACACACACACACACACACATCTGCTACAGTAAAACACACACACCTGCCACAACACACACACACACACACACACCTGCCACAACACACACACACACACACACACACACACACACACACACACACCTGCTACAGTAAAACACACACACACCTGCCACAACACACACACACACACACACACACACACACCTGCCACAACACACACACACACACCTGCTACAGTAAAACACACACACCTGCCACAACACACACACACACACACACACACACACCTGCTACAGTAAAACACACACACCTGCCACAACACACACACACACACACACACCTGCCACAACACACACACACACACACACACACACACACACCTGCCACAACACACACACACACACACACCTGCTACAGTAAAACACACACACCTGCCACAACACACACACACACACAAACACCTGCTACAGTAAAACACACACACACACCTGCCACAACACACACACACACACACACCTGCTACAGTAAAACACACACACCACCTGCCACAACACACACACACACACAAACACCTGCTACAGTAAAACACACACACACACCTGCCACAACACACACACACACACACACCTGCTACAGTAAAACACACACACCTGCCACAACACACACACACACACACAAACACCTGCTACAGTAAAACACACACACACACCTGCCACAACACACACACACACCTGCCACAACACACACACACACACACACCTGCTACAGTAAATCACACACACCTGCCACACACACACACACACACACCTGCTACAGTAAAACACACACACTCACACACACCTGCTACAGTAAAACACACACACACACACACACCTGCTACAGTAAAACACACACACTCACACACACCTGCTACAGTAAAACACACACACACACACACACACACAGGTTTGAGAGCACGTTTCATAAACTTCCATGGTTTTTCTATCCTGTCGATGATCTTTCACCTCATCATCTCCTCATCATGTTTCTCTAAATAATGACATACAGTTTTCACACACACACACACACACCGGCTACAGTAAAACACACACAGAGACACACACCAAAGATCTCAGAGGTTTCTCGCTGGAGGATCTGAGGTCTCGAGGAACCGGTGGAGAACATGTCCAGCTCACACTTCCACAAGAATCACAAGATCCTTCAACAAACCAGCAGCTGACCGAGAACAAACACTCACTCAGAGTACCGTGGTGTTACTGTGGTACTGATAACCGCGGCTCAGAACTTCTGAAGAGCGTTTTCAGAACTTCATCTGAACGTGTCAGCAACTTTCACCATCATCTTGACTTTGATCATTCAGTGAGTCCCACAGGAGCACCACGGTACTGTGAAGCCGCTTCTGATCCGGATGTGATTCTGATCCGATGCTGAAGACGCACATCAGACGCGACGCGAGCGCAACGCGCCGATCTCATCCACCGATCTACTGTCTCGCGTCGCGTCTGATTAGAACGAGTTCGGTACTCACAGTTCGGACGCCGCCGGGTTCTGGTACTGTTGGCTACGGCAGAGCAGCGAGTGTCCGCACGCCTGACCCATCGCGCATCGTGCCGGAGGCGCCGGTACCGGGAGACACTGATGACGGCGGTGATGAGGAGGAAGAGAGGAGAGGATGCTGGTGATGAGAAACAGATGCGATGCGAGCCCGAGTCTGTGTGCCCGTCTCTCTCTCACTCTCTCTCACTCTCTCTCTCGGTGGGCTGGGCGCGTTCGGTAATAGATCCGCGCGAGCGCGCGCTCGTGTGTGTGTGTGTGTGTGTGTGTGTGATCGATCTGAAAGGCGTTTCCTCTCTGCGACCCTGTGACTGAACACACATCTGCAGCTGAAGTTTCTGAGCGCTCATTTACATCACCTTCATCATCATCTTCATCATGTGGAAGCTGTTCATGCTGAATATTAATTATGATATACTGCTTATATGACATGAAATAAGTTGAAAATATAAGATAAAGTATGAAATTAAAAGTTGAAATTATGACATAATCACAGTTATGAAATAGTAGAAATGATGGCATACTAAATCAAACTTATGATATGCATGTTATAATCATAAAAGGTTTTTAATGATGTATCAAGTCATAAATCATATTTATGAGATGAAAAGTCATAATTATGGCATACTAAGCAATGACATAAAAAGTTGAAAATATGTCAAAATGAATGACTGTCATAATAATGAATTAAATGTCCAAATTATGACACTCGGAGTCAATTATGAGTCAAAAATATTGAACGAAAAGTCAATTATTTCAACTTTCTAATTTCATAACTGATCTAGTCATAAGTACTTCAACTTCTGTCATAATTATGATTAGCGTTATATTGCGGAAATGGGCTTCAGTATTCATCTGCCCTGAGAGGAAAATTACTGTTAAAATGATGATGATGATGATGATGGTTTTCATCTGCACTATAACATTCAAAGTTTATTTACATTTATGTATTTATACAGTTTTATCTAAAGTGACTTAACCTGCATTAATGGTATGCAGTTTTATGATTATGATTTCATGAGTAGCAAAAGGTCTGATGGTGTTTCTCTGTAGTTTGTGGTGAAAGTCAAAGGGATCGTTCACACAAAACCTGAAATAAAACCTGATTGACTCGCCATCGGTGGAAGACACGACGAGTTTATGCAGAACATCTGAGGGAAAAATACTGAGAAGATGCTGTTTTTCAAGTCTTCTAAATTCATATATGATAATTTATCATGACAAACAGAACAATTTTACGCTGTTATTCACTGAAGATCTAGTCAACCGTTCAAACATGAGCCTGATTCAGAAATTAAAATCATGAGGGGTTTTTATCTGGTCTATATAAAATATCTTCAGTAATAATCAGTGCTGACTGGAACACACACACACACACACACACACACGTTGTGTTTCCATGGTTTATGGGGACATTCCATAGGCGTAATGGTTTTTCTATTGTACAAACTGTCACACAAAATGTTCTGCTATTTTACATGTTCAAAAAAGATAATTCTGTATGATTTATAAGCTTGTTTCCTCATGGAGACCAACAAAATGTCCCCACAATGTCAACATTTACTGGTTTTACTTACATTGTGGGGACATTTGGTCCCCGTAACGTAGGGAAAACCCACATATACACACACACACACACTCACTCACACACACACGTTGTGTTTTCATGGTTCATGGGGACATTCCATAGGCGTAATGGTTTTTCTACCATACAAACTGTACATTCTGCCCCCCCCCCCAAAACCTACCCATCACACAAAATGTTCTGCGGTTTTACATTTTCAAAAAAGATAATTCTGTATGATTTATAAGCTTGTTTCCTCATGGAGACCAACAAAATGTCCCCACAATGTCAACATTTACTGGTTTTACTTACATTGTGGGGACATTTGGTCCCCGTAACGTAGGGAAAACCCACATATACACACACACACACACTCACTCACACACACACGTTGTGTTTTCATGGTTTATGGGGACATTCCATAGGCGTAATGGTTTTTCTACTGTACAAACTGTACATTCTGACCCCCCACCCCTAAACCTACCCATCACACAAAATGTTCTGCTATTTTACATGTTCAAAAAAGATAATTCTGTATGATTTATAAGCTTGTTTCCTCATGGGGAACAAAAAAATGTCCCCACAATGTCAAGATTTACTGGTTTTACTTACATTGTGGGGACCCCATAACGTAGGGAATACCCACACACACACACACAGCTCATGGAGACTCAATCTGGGCCGATTCTGTCGGGACGTCGCTGTCAGTCACACAAACACAATCACATGACAGTCGTCAAACACATCTGCACAAACACTGATACACACTCCCGCGCGCACAGCTTGTTTGTACTGCAGCAGAGCATCATGGGAACGGGCGGCGGGGGAAACGGGCCAGAATGCATTCACTGACTGTTATTGAAATAAAGCTGGAAACGGCGACACTACAATGAGCTCTAATCATCTGCACCCGATTATGGATTCACAAATGAATCATTTCAATTAATGCTCTTTTTGAAATCAAGAGGAACCTTCATGTTTCTAAATTAAAAGGGAAAAAATTCATTTCTCATGATGTGATTCCTTTTAGAAAGGACCTGAATGAAGCCTGAAGGACAGACCGATGAAATAAAGGTGAGCAGCTTCGGGTCTGAACCCTTCGTCGTGTTATCGGACGCCGTTCATCTGCGCTGAAAATGAGTCTGCAGGAAACATCTGATCGCATGATTCACACGGGACGCTCGGAGAAAGCATCGCCCGAGGACATTCGCTCGCTCTCATTAACTGATAAACACTCTCACAGAAGAGCTTTACACTGCAAACACACACAACTTAAAACAAGGTCAGGAAAACAGACAATTCGAACGGAAAACTACATTATTTTTATGACCCCGCTGGCAGATATTTGTTCTTGTTTTAAGCGTAAACTCAAGTCTGAAAATCTTCAGTCATTTTGCTTCTCCAGTAAATGTATCTTGATTTAGGAATCTTTAGATGTACTGAGGAAGATCTTCATTATTAGCGGTGTACACCTGAGACAGCCAATCAGGTTGAAGTCCTTGAAATTGGGTGACTCTTTCTAATTTAGGCTCATGAATATGTATACTAAGTTTCAATACATTGAAACATTTTCGAGCATCTAGGGTTAAATCGATGGTGTTGGGGTCCAAAATACTGATTAAACTATTTATTTCTTCTTGAAATTTGGTGACTTTTTCTCATTTAGGCTCATGAATATGTAAGCTAAGTTTCGACACATTGAAGTGCTTTGGAGAGGTTAGGGTTAAATCGATGGAGTTGGGCTCAAATTGACCCACACTTGATCTGTGAACTGCTTGAAAACACTGATTAAACACTGTATTTCGTGAAACGTGGTAACCTTTTCTGGAAGAATGTTTGTTCATAACGTTGACATAACCTTGTCAGAACGTTTCCTGTTTAATACAACAGGAGGGTTAAAGTTTAAATCAAAGAAATAAAGACATTTACCTTGATCAAACACACACACAGAGAATAGTTTATGCCTCACTCATAAATGTCAAACCTCAGAGTCAACACTGATCACAGAGAGAGAGATTCACCGCTCAGTGAAACACGTGAGCATCGCTGCACAACACAAGCATCTTCTCCACTGTCAGATTATTTCAAATCACGGACACCCTCATGGGCATCTGGAGCAGATAAACATCTCACACACTCATCTTCATCTGCGGCCACCTGTTACTGGAGGAAATGATGCGAGTACATCATCAAATCCACACGGCCGCTGAGAGAGAGAGAGAGAGAGAGAGAGAGAGAGAGAGAGAGAGAGAGAGAGAGAGAGACAGAGACAGAGAGAGAGAGAGAGAGACAGAGAGACAGAGAGAGAGAGACAGAGAGAGAGAGAGAGAGAGAGAGAGAGAGAGAGAGAGAGAGAGACAGAGAGAGAGAGAGAGAGAGAGACAGAGACAGAGAGAGAGAGAGAGACAGAGAGAGAGAGACAGAGAGAGAGAGAGAGAGACAGAGAGAGAGAGAGAGAGACAGAGAGAGAGAGAGACAGAGAGAGAGAGAGAGAGAGACAGAGACAGAGAGAGAGAGAGAGAGAGACAGAGAGAGAGAGAGAGAGAGACAGAGACAGAGAGAGAGAGAGAGAGAGAGAGACAGAGAGAGAGAGAGACAGAGAATTTTTTTTGAATTTTGACAATCCTTTTATTACAACATTTTCAAACTTCATTTACACACACAAAAAAATAATAAGAGAAAAAATAAATAAATAAATAAATAAAATAAAAACAAAAATAAGTTAATTACATCAACAATTCTGAAATAACAATTTCATTATCGACTAATGCACATAGCACATTATCACAGCACCACTCAATTTCAAAAACATTCAATGCACTCGTTAGTTTATAAAAGTTAAACTCAATTACAAGTCGGGATTTTACCATTTTTTTAAAAACTGCTCTTGGTCCCCTTTTTGTTCAATTTTATTTCTCCTAGTTATATAGATGGCTAATTTTGCAGTACCAACAATAAAATTGAGCAACTGACATTTGACTTTTTTCTTCATACTATACCTAAAACCAAGAATAAAATCCTGTTTTGTAAAACACACCTCAAAGGATTCAAAAAGAAGCTCTAAAAGGCTAAAAAGTATGGGAAGTCTCTTACAAAACATAAAACAATGAAACACAGTCTCCCTTTCATTGCAAAAAGGACAATTCTCATTCACAATTGGGTTCAACATTGCCACAAAAGAATTAACCGCCACAGCTCCATGGAGTATCCTCCACTGGAGATCACCAACTCTTTTTGGTAAGGGAGGTTTGTACAGAACCCTCCACACCGGTTTTGTTGTTTCAGACATTCCTAATGTTTCTCTCCATACAGTATCACTTCTGTTTTTTAACCACTTTATATTTGTCACTTTCACAATAGTTCTATATAAGGCTTTACCTTTAACTGCAAAAAAATCTATTTGCTCATCAAACTCTTTTAACAAGGGATTAGTGTAATTTGATGAAAAGAAATCAGGTACAATACTTATATCTGGGAAGAAATCTTCACAGTCTGGAAATATACATTTCTTACTATACTCTTCAAGTAAGCTTTTCTCTTGTACATTCAAAACCCCCTGCAGTTTATCTAAAAAACGTTTAATGAAACGTGCAGACTTTACCTTTAAAAAGGCTGAAACTGCTTCTACATCTTTAAAATCAGGACCTGCAATATTTATGATGTGTTTCAATTGCAGAGATCCATTTCTGTACAGGAGATCTTTAAGACCTGGTATTTCTTCACCAGATACATCGAGACGTGCTCCACACACAATAGGCTCTTCAAGAAGCCAGTGCAGGGACATTAAAGGTTCCATCCATTGATGTCTGAACAGACTCCATATTTTAAAGAGACTTCGATAAAAAACAGGAACTCCTCTAAAATCAAGCTTTTTTGAATCCATTAAAAACAAAGCAGTGTCCAGGCCAAGTCCACTTATTCCGCGTAAAATGCTTTGAGCCACTGGTCTCCATACCAGTCGATCAGATCCAAGCATAAACTTCTGCAAAAACTGAAGACGATAAGCAGCACATCTACTTGTCAGATGCACTAGACCTTGGCCTCCATCTTCTTTAGCAAGAAACAAGACACTTTGAGGGATCCAGTGTAAATTGTCCCAGAAGAAGTCCACCATTTCTGCTTGAATCTTTGACAAAAGACCAACAGGAGGGTCAATGCATGCAAGTCTATGCCACAGGGAGGAAGCCGCAAGATTGTTAATAACAAGAGTGCGTCCTTTAAAAGACAGGTGAGGAAGCAACCATCTCCATTTTTTCAAACGTCCCGTTACTTTATCAGCCATTCCTTCCCAGTTCTTCTGCATGAAAGAGTCATTGCCTAAGAAAACACCAAGGTATTTTAACCCATCTCTTCTCCATAATAACCCTCCGGGTAAAATGGGATTTCTTCCCTCCCAGTCACCAAGCAATAAAGCATCACTTTTTTCCCAATTTACCATTGCTGATGAAATTTCTTTAAAATCATTAACAGTTTGTTGTAACATTTGAACATCATCACTGTCATTTATAAAAACAATAACATCATCAGCATATGCAGATAAATAAAAAGCAGTATTACACTGTGGCAATGTCAAACCCTTTAACTTGCTTCGTAACTTAAAAAGCAAGGGTTCTATAGCCAGCACATATAACAACCCAGACATGGCACAGCCTTGTCTAACCCCTCTCTGTACTTTAAAAGGGGTACATAAACCACCATTAATTTTGATCACACTCTCGATTTCACAATACATTGTTCTGATCATATCAATAAAACTAGAGTGAAACCCAAAGACTTGTAATGTACGCCACAAATAGAGGTGTTCAACGCGATCAAAAGCCTTCTCCTGATCCAAAGAAATAAGGCCAGTATTAATACCAAAAAGCTTTGAAACTTCCATCACATCTCTAATTAGAGTTATATTATCAAAAATGGATCTATTTGGTATGCAATATGTTTGATCGTAGTGTGTCACCTTCCCTATTATTTTACTTAATCTTGTAGCCAAAGCTTTGGACAAGATTTTATACTCAGAGCACAAGAGAGAAACAGGCCTCCAATTTTTAATATTTTGGAGATCTCCTTTTTTGGGCAATAGAGTGATAACTGCCCTTCTGCAACTTAGTGGAAGAAAACCTTTAATCAGGCTTTCATCAAACACTGTTAAAAGATCTTCACCAATGGTGGGCCAAAATACTTTATAGAATTCAATGGGTAACCCATCAATTCCCGGGGATTTCCCATTCTCCATACTCATCATCGCTGTATAAAGTTCTTGTGCTGTCAAAGGTAATTTCAAACTTTCATTGGCCTCTTCATCGAGTTTTGGCAAACCTTCAAAAAAACTAGCAAAAGGTTGGCTGTAGGAGCCATTTTGATATTAACTAGTATCAAATTATTTTGTTATTGGAGCGTGGGTACTTTTCGTTAGATTAGGGTCCTTTATTTGTAGGGACTTTTATTTTGATAGTCAGTGAGAATGTTTGGGGATAAAGATGGCCGCCTCTCACCTTTCTCAAACAAAAGGAAATATAGGAAGCAGTTGGAATGTATTGAGCACACAGTTCTTTACATTGCTATCGTGAATTGCTATCTTGAATTGCTATCTTGAATTGCTATCTTGAATTGCTATCTTGAATTGCTATGAATTTATTTTGATAATAAGTTGTGCGCTCTTTAACCACCACCCTGTTCAATTACCTACGAATTGTTTGTTGGATTACCTGTCTGATGCCTGGCTTGCTCTGCTCACCTCACCTCACCTCACCTGCTAGGACCCATCTCATCCAGCCAAAATGCAAAGGTACAATTTAAGATCTAGGAGTTGGATAGCTTGTCAAAGAAGCTAAACAATACGTCCCAGCTAAGAGTGGTCCGCCGCTACAAGTTAGTAAAGAACTTTGCAACCGTTTACACTGCTTCACAATCGAATTGTTTGGAACCCATGGAAGCACTTGTTTGACTTCTAATGAAGGTGTTTTTTTTTGTTTGTTTTTTTTCTCACTATTGGAGTGCATTATCATTTGTTGCTGGATTTGCTATTGGAGCGGACCATGATTTTGTTGTTCATGCATATACAGCTTAAGAGAAGCCATGAGAATCAACTGAGTTGAAGATAACGGTGCTGTGTTTAATTTTTTGAAAAGAAAAAGGAAATAAGTTTTTTTTGTTGTTCTCAAAAATGGCTGATGACAAACTTAAAGAGCTTTGCGCAACACGCAGAGGAAAACTTGGTGTGTGTACACGCAAAATGAATGAGTTAAAGGAATTATTAAAAGGTGAAGATATTGAAGCCGTTGATGCAGGCGTTGAACAGCTCCATGTGGTATTGGAAGAGTTTAAAGATGTGCATCAATCTGTGCAAGTGTTGCATGAAGACGAGGAAAGGAAAAGTGACAATGACGATTGGTATCAACCAAAGATGCAAGCTTTTGAAACATTTTTGAATGAAGTGGAAATGTGGAAGAGTGCTCAAAGTTATGAATCCCAAGCTGTGGTGTCTCCTTTTGACAGTATATCCATTGTGGCAGCACATGCCAGTAAGGTAGAACCTTCTCGTTCTGGTGCCAGCGTTGCCTCAAATTCTTCGTCGGTGTCTTCTGCACGTTTAAAAGCTGAAGCTGAAAAGGCTGCTCTATTGCAACGTACTGAAGGACTGAAGAAAAAACATGCCTTGGAAATGGAAAAAATTAAAGTGCAAAATGCGATGGAAAGAGTTGAACTTGAAACAGAGCTGGCTGCAGCTAATGCAAAGGTGCGAGTGTTACAGAGCATTGATGCCGAATTTATGAACTCTAAAACCATATTGACAGAAGTTGCAGAGTTGCCAGGAAATGGCATGAATGCATATCTGGAGAGCTATTATGAAAGAACTAAGGAACATGTTCATCCAGAACCCTCACCAGTGGAGTACGCAAGAATTTCTACTGTTCCCAAAACCCCATTGCAAAAGGTTTTAACACAGGATACAAGACCGCGGAGGTCGCAGAGGCTTGTTCAGACCTTTCAAGCCAATCCGACCAGTCAAGCAGCTACAGGTACTTCCTTTCCACATACACCTTTAATCTCAGATACCAGTAACCTGGGTGCTGTTGCTGACCTTATTATGCAGCAGCAGAAAATGACATTACTTCCAACTAGGCATCTACCCATGTTTAACGGTGAACCTCTGAACTTTAAACCATTCATGCAGGCATTTGAACACTCTATTGAGAAAAACACCAGCCATAGCCAAGACAGACTGTATTACCTTGAGCAATACACCTCTGGCCAACCTAAGGAACTGGTCAGAAGTTGCCTTCATATGGATGCAGATAGGGGATATGCAGAGGCAAAACGGCTATTGGAACTTCATTTTGGAGATGAATTTAAAATTACCAATGCTTACATGGATAAAGCCTTAAATTGGAATAATATCCCATCAGACAATGGAGAAGCTCTATACAGTTATGCTCTTTTCCTCCGTGGATGCTGTAATGTCATGCGTACCTTAAGGTACATGGATGAACTGAACCTTCCATTAAACCTGAGGCTGTTAATCTCCAAGGTGCCTTACAAAGTGAAAGAAAAATGGAGATCACATGCCTTTGACATCAGGGAACGAACGGGAGCAAGAGCCACGTTTTCTGACCTTGTCCTCTTCCTGGAAAGGCAGGCCAGGATTCTGCAAGACCCAGTCTTTGGTAACCTCCAAGGCGGCTCCTCAAACAGAAGGTCACCAAAAACAGGCGATAACAGTAGCAAGCCAATGAGTCCCATGCAGAAGAGCAGAGGGAGCAGTTTCGCCACAACCGTATCAGTTGCACCAAAGACCAACAAGGAGAACACAATGCAAATATTCAATGTGCCCAAAAACAGTTCATCAAAACTCTGTCCTGTCTGTAATGGTGAGCATGAGATCGTGTCATGTCAAGAGCTGATAAAGAAGTCTCAAAACGCACGAGTTGAGTTGCTAAAGACTAAAGGTGTCTGCTTTGGTTGTCTTGCTAAAGGACACATGAGTTTGACTTGCAAAAATAGACAAACCTGTTCAATTTGTTCAAAATTACATCCCACTATCTTGCATATACCTCAAAACGTATCAAAAGAGCAGAAAAATGTAGGTCCTTCAGACAAAAGGGCAGTGAGTAGCGGGTTGGTTTCACTGAAAACAGAAACACCTGATTGTAGTGATGAACACTGTGCACTCGCAATAATACCAGTTCAAGTCAAAATGAGTAATTCAAATCATGTAGTTCAGACATATGCTTTCCTTGACCCAGGGAGCTCCGCAACATTCTGCACAGAGCAACTTAGGAGGAGCTTGAACGCTAATGGGAAACATCAACAAATACTTCTGCACACTATGGGGCAAAAGAAATTTGTTAACAGCTTAGTAGTCAAGGGACTGGAAGTGTGTAGCTTGGAAGGAAAGGAATTCGTAAAGTTACCTGAAGTTTACACTCAGCAAGAAATTCCAGTCAACAGGGAACATATTCCCAGACAAGAAGATATTCGAAAATGGCCTTATCTTCAAGACGTTGATATTCCCAACATTAATGCTGGGATTGACCTTCTAATTGGGATTAACGCACCCAAAGTAATGGAACCTTGGAGAATTATCAATAGCCAGGGTAATGGACCCTTTGCTATTAAAACACTGCTAGGTTGGGTGGTGAATGGACTTCTCCACAATGAGGATGTATGCATCAACAAGCAAGGTCAGAAATATGTTTGTGCACATCGGATTTCTGTTGATAACCTGAGTGAACTTTTGATTCAGCAGTACAACCATGATTTCCCAGAAAAGACTTTTGAGGAGAAGAAACAAATGTCGGTAGAAGACCATAAATTCATGCAGATAATGGACGGATCTGTTGAAATTTTGGATGGACATTATCAATTGCCTTTGCCATTCAAGAAGGATAATCCTATGATGCCAAACAATCGTCACATGGCAGAGCAAAGAGCATTGTCTTTAAAAAGAAAGTTGCAAAGGAGTAATGACTTTCACAATGAGTACAAGGCATTCATGGAAATGATCCTATCATGCGGATATGCTGAACCTGTACCCCAAGACCAATTGATGCAGGAAAATGGAAAAGTGTGGTACATCCCACACCATGGTGTGTTTCACCCAAAGAAGGGGAGCTTGCGTGTGGTATTTGACTGCTCTGCAGCGTATCAGGGTGCCTCACTGAATGCCGAACTCATTCAAGGTCCCAATCTTACAAACAGCTTAATTGGGGTCTTAGTCCGTTTCCGTCTCGACAACATCGCTATCATGGCTGATGTCGAGAAAATGTACTATCAAGTAAAGGTCCCATCTCATCATGTGAACTTCTTGCGCTTCCTTTGGTGGCCTAATGGGGACGTTAGTCAGCCACTAAAAGAGTACAGGATGATCGTACATCTTTTTGGCGCAACATCATCAGCTAGCTGTGCAAACTATGCTTTAAAGAGGACAGCTGAGGATAACAAAGGGTGCTTCTCAGCTGATGCAACTAGCACGGTCAAGAACAACTTCTATGTGGATGATTTGTTATAGGCAGTGGACACAGAGGACCACGCCTTTAGACTTTGTAAAGAGCTGAAATCCCTCTGTGCAACTGGAGGCTTTAAGTTGACCAAATGGGTTAGTAACAGCAGAGCTGTATTGGCCTCAATTCCAGAGCATGAAAGGGCCAAGGACATAAAGAATCTTGATCTTGACATAGAAGATTTGCCAGTTGAAAGAGCTCTCGGTGTGCAGTGGTGCGTTAAGGAAGACACTTTCACATTTCAGGTGACAATAAAGGAGCATCAATGCACCAGACGTGGGATACTGTCCATGGTCAGTTCTATATATGACCCACTTGGATTCATTGCACCTCTCACCTTTCCGGCAAAGCACATCTTGCAAGAGTTATGCAAGCAGAACATTGGATGGGATGAAGAATTGCCAGAGGTCCATGCTCAAGCCTGGAAGCAATGGTGGCAAGATCTTCCAAGAGTGATGGAGTTCAAGGTCAATCGATGTCTTGTACCAAACAACTTTGGAGATGTCAAAACCGCACAGATGCACCACTTCTGTGATGCAAGTGACCTTGGATACGGAACAGTTTCGTATCTTAGGTTGACTAGCAGCAACAAGGTCCACGTCGCCTTTATAATGGGAAAGGCCCGAGTTGCTCCATTAAAACTGATGACCACACCACGAATGGAGCTCACTGCTGCAGTTTTGGCTGTACGAATAGACAAGATGCTATCTGATGAGTTGCATATGGAATTGGAAAGGTCTCTGTTTTGGATAGATAGCATGACTGTTCTAAGGTACATCCGGAATGAAAGCAGAAGATTCCTAACTTTTGTGGCAAATCGTGTAAATGTCATCAGAAGTGCGTCAGACGTCTCCCAATGGAAGTATGTAGGCACCAAACTCAATCCCGCTGATTACGCCTCTCGAGGGTTACATGCCAGCACATTCCTAAAAAGAACAACATGGATCAGTGGCCCAGACTTTCTAAGGGAACCATCTCATCACTGGCCAGAGCTTCCATCTGAACCCATTTTCTCTCAAAACGACCCTGAATTAAGAAAAGGAGTTGTTACTGTCAATGCTGCTGTGAAAGAAAACTGTGACGCCACTACTTACCTCATGAATTACTTCTCAACTTGGGTGAGGCTCAAGAAAGCTGTAGCATGGCTCCTAAAGTTCAAGTCTGCACTGCTGACATTACTTAAGAATGGTAAGAAAGATTTAAACAGACATAACATGACCACAAGAAAAGGAAAACATGAAAAGACCAGTCCACATGTGCTATCAATCAGTGATCTAGAGGATGCTGAGGTCGCAGTCTTACAGTTTTGCCAGAGGCAGGGTTTCCCACAAGAAATAGCCTGTTTGCAGAAAGGCATGCAAAATGTAAGCAGAAACAGCCCCATCTACAGGTTAGATCCTCTGATGGCAAATGGCATCTTAAGAGTTGGTGGGCGTCTGAGTAAAATGTCAATGCCCACTGAGCAAAAGCACCCTGCTATTCTGCCTAAGGGCCATCACGTTTCCAAGCTCTTACTTCAGCATCCATGAAGAAGTTGGACACGGTGGAAGAAATTTCATGCTCTCCAAGCTCAGACAAAAATATTGGATTCCTTGCGCCAACACTCTGGCCAGAAAGGTAGTCAATGAATGCACCAAATGCAGAAGAGTCAAGTTGAGTACAGGTGAACAAAAGATGGCAGACTTGCCAGTTGACAGGTTGACCCTTGACCTGCCGCCCTTCACGCATGTAGGAGTAGATTATTTTGGGCCACTAGAGGTAAAACGAGGCCGCAGCATTGTAAAACGATATGGCGTGATTTTTACATGCCTTGCCAGCCGTGCAGTACACTTGGAGGTTGCACATTCCCTTGATACCGACTCGTGCATTCATGCATTCAGACGTTTCATTGCCAGAAGAGGTCCTGTGTCTGAGTTGCGGTCAGACAATGGAACAAACTTTGTTGCCACTGAAAGGGAACTAAAAGAGTCTTTGAAATCTTGGAACATGCAACAAATTGAAAAAAGCCTGCTCCAAAAGGGAGTGAAATGGACATTTAACCCTCCCCATGGTGCCCACTATGGAGGGATATGGGAGAGGTTGATTCGCATGATCAAAACGACATTACGTTCAGTCATCAGCCAGCAGTATTTGGATGATGAAGGCCTTCAGACGGTGATATGTGAGGTTGAGGCCATTCTCAATAGCCGTCCCCTCACAACTGTTTCTGATAATCCAAATGACTTGGAGCCGTTAATGCCTAACCATATACTGCAACTTAAGGTGCAGCCTGTTCTACCTCCAGGTTTGTTCGTGAAAAAAGATCTTTACGCCAGACAACGTTGGAGACAGATCCAGTACATTGCCGACTTATTTTGGAAACGTTGGGTCCGAGAGTACCTCCCTCTTCTGCAAACACGGCAAAAATGGGCTCGTGTCAGACGCAACTTTTGTACAGGAGACATCGTGTTAGTAGCCGATAGCACGGCGCCAAGAGGATCATGGATGCTGGCTAGAGTTACTGAAACCTTCCCTGACTCCAAAGGCTTGGTCCGCAGTGTACGGCTTCAAACCAAAACAAGCCAGCTTGAAAGACCTATCAGTAAGATCTGCTTGCTAGTAGAAGGCCAGCAATCTAAAGCTGACTGAAATCTGAATGAACTTGCGCACGTGCACACATTATCATACAGATGCATACACTGAATTTTTGCACTCCCTTATCCTTGTGAATGACCCATAATGAGCTTAAGGGAATAATTTATGGCTCCTTAGAAAATTATTTTAGTTAGTTATAGCTTGCTTCCTGCAATAGCTATAAGGTGCCGGCTATGTAGGAGCCATTTTGATATTAACTAGTATCAAATTATTTTGTTATTGGAGCGTGGGTACTTTTCGTTAGATTAGGGTCCTTTATTTGTAGGGACTTTTATTTTGATAGTCAGTGAGAATGTTTGGGGATAAAGATGGCCGCCTCTCACCTTTCTCAAACAAAAGGAAATATAGGAAGCAGTTGGAATGTATTGAGCACACAGTTCTTTACATTGCTATCGTGAATTGCTATCTTGAATTGCTATCTTGAATTGCTATCTTGAATTGCTATGAATTTATTTTGATAATAAGTTGTGCGCTCTTTAACCACCACCCTGTTCAATTACCTACGAATTGTTTGTTGGATTACCTGTCTGATGCCTGGCTTGCTCTGCTCACCTCACCTCACCTCACCTGCTAGGACCCATCTCATCCAGCCAAAATGCAAAGGTACAATTTAAGATCTAGGAGTTGGATAGCTTGTCAAAGAAGCTAAACAATACGTCCCAGCTAAGAGTGGTCCGCCGCTACAGTCATGCTTTCGTTTATTAAATCCGCTGTATATAGTTTTTCATAAAAGCGTACAGCAACTTCTCTTATCTCAGAGGTTTTGGTTACTTCATGTCCTGTATCAGAAACCAACGAATGAATTGTCCTACTTTGACTATTTTTTTTTTCCATACTGAAGAAAAATTTGGAAGGTGCATCCATTTGTGTGACTTTCTGGAAACGTGAGCGAACCAACGCTCCCTGTGCCTTAATGTCCAACAGATTTGCCAATAAAGTTCTCTTTGATGTCAGAGCTTCAATGTGTTCTCTTTTGCCTGTAGATGCAGACAAACTGTATGCATCGACTATCTCAGCCTCTAAAGCATTCAATGATCGAGTTATTTCTCTTGTAACATTAAGAGTATATTGCTGGCAAAAACTTTTAATTTGTATTTTCCCACAATCCCACCACTGTTGTAGGGAGCTATATAAATACTTTTGTTGCTTTAAAACATCCCAGAAAAAAATAAAAGAATCTTTAAAATTTTTATCATCAAGCAAAGATGTATTAAAATGCCAATAGGCACTTTTTGACTTGACATTCCTCACTAAAACGGAACAAAGAACTGCACTGTGGTCGGAGAATCCTACAGGATTAATCTTACACAATTTAAAGATGTTATACTGGTGTTTAAAAGTGTAAAAACGATCAAGACGTGCCAAAGACAATGAGTTATCTTTACAATGAACCCATGTGTATTGTCTTAACTTCTTGTGCATATTTCTCCAAATATCACAGAGATCAAAAGTTTCCACTAATTGCTTGAGAACCCTTTGAGACGCAACATGTGGTTCCAAATGATTCCTATCTACTTTATCGTTCTCAGTACAATTAAAATCTCCACCTAAAACTAAGAACTCATCTGTATTTATGTTTTTCAGAGTAGTGTTGATTAAATTTAAAAACAAAACTCTTTCCGCTCCACTATTAGGAGCATAAATATTTAAAAAAACCATAACAATCTTTTCAAATTTAACAATAACTTTTAAAAAACGACCTTTTTCAATTTCCACAAACTCATACGATACTGGAGTAATATTTTTAGAAAATAGGATTGCCACACCTCCACTAATAGAGGATTTATGACTGAGGAAAAGTTGACCTCCCCACTCTCTTTTCCAGTCCACCTCATTTCTTTTATCGCTATGTGTTTCCTGTAGAAACATGACATCAATAGACTTCTGATTTATAAACTCATACAACATCATCCTTTTCTTAACATCTCTAGCTCCATTTAAATTAAGAGTTCCCAATTTTAGCTGACTCATTGTATTAAAGTTCAACAAGAAGCTAAGAGGGAAAAGAACTGAGATTATGCATATGATGGAAAACAGCAAACTTGGAGATTCAAACCATGGCATTCTTCTCATCATCAAGAATTTGTTTTTTAACCTTGTTCACCAATTTCCGTAAACGGTACACTTCAAGATCAGAGAAAGCCCCTTCTTTCATCAAATATCTGGTGTCTTTCACAAACTGTGCACGGTCCGGAAAATAATCCTCAATCTGGACGCCTTTCAGCCCTTTTGTTTCCTGAAGAAAAGTACTAATGTCTTCAGCTTTATACAGAACGGTCACATTTTCATTTTGAGAACAAACAGAAACCTCTGAACAAACAGAGGCACTAGAATCAGAATCATCATCATCCGAAACTATGGCTTCATCATCACCACCACCTTTTTTGACTTGTTTACTGATTTTATCGTTTCGACTTTTTTTCCTTTTAATAGGAGTTTTAAAAATCGATTCAGCTTCCATGTCCAGATCACAGTCATTCATTCTCAAGTCTACACTGTCTTGTTCTACAAAACCAGATACATTATCACTCAGCCCAACCGCGGTCTCTGCCGCCACGGACTCAACCCCAACACCTCCATCAACACTGGAGTCAGACTCTGCAGTACTCGCTCCAGCGACCGGCTCGTCGAACGATATATCCGCGGCCGCACGAGTTCCGACCTCCAGCGAAGCGGCCGCGGATACGCCGGTCTCACCGACAGCGTTCCCCGCTTCATCCGCACCAACCTGCCCGGTGTTTTTGTCGACTTTATCAGGGCAGCTACGAATGAGATGCCCGATCTTTCCACAACCAAAACATTTGATCGTTGTATCAGATGATGCGAAAACAACATAATCAAAGCCGTCTATTTTAAATTTAAATACCAGCTCAAGTTCATCTTCGGCGTTTTTTAAAATCATAAACACCTGCCTCCTAAAAGACACGAGATGTTTTACTAAAGGCGATTTACAACCGAGCGGAATTTTTTTAATTGGGGAAACAATCTTTCCATATCGTGACAATTCCTTCACGATAATCTCATCTTTCACAAACGGAGGGATGTTTGAAAGAATAATTTCCTTGGCTGGAGTACTCAGAGGAAACACCGGCGTGAGTGAACCTTTGATTACAACACCATGTTGTACTATAGTGTTGGCCTTCTCAATCGTGCTAAAGAAAATCACAATCGCGTTATTCATTCGCGAGGCTGACACGATAGTTTCATGTCCTACAACGTCTCCTACAGCCAAACAAACATCTTCCACGTTGACATTGGACTCTATTTTGACTCCATGACGCCGAGTTAAATTTTCAAAAACCATTGTGTTTGGAGTCGTCATGCTTCCCAGCAAAATGCTGGAAGCAGACTATCCTCACAAGGTGAAAAAGTGAAAAAAGACTAAAAAATATCAAGGGAGAAAAAAAAAAATCACAAACAAACACTTACAAGGAAAAAAAGTTTGAAGAAAACACTCTTACCAGCCACAGACGGCTACTCTCACACACACTCACTACGCTCCGCCCACACTCCCAGCATGCACTCGAGAGAGAGAGAGAGAGAGAGAGAGAGAGAGAGAGAGACAGAGAGAGAGAGAAAGAGAGAGAGAGAGACAGAGAGAGAGAGAGACAGAGAGAGAGACAGAGAGAGAGAGAGAGAGAGACAGAGAGAGACAGAGAGAGAGAGAGAGACAGAGAGAGAGAGAGAGAGAGAGAGAGACAGAGAGAGAGACAGAGAGAGAGAGAGAGACAGAGAGAGAGAGAGACAGAGAGAGAGACAGAGAGAGAGAGAGAGAGACAGAGAGAGAGAGAGAGACAGAGAGAGAGAGAGAGAGACAGAGAGACAGAGAGAGAGACAGAGAGACAGAGAGAGAGAGAGAGAGAGAGACAGAGAGAGACGGAGCTGCACTTCCTCACAGAATGCCCCAAATACAAAAACATCAGAGACCACTACTACCCCAAAATCAATCAAATATTCCCCCAATTTAACGCGTGCAGCCCAACCCAAAAACTGCGTTACATTCTCGGTGAAGAAGCCAAATGTTGCAGAATAGCTGCAAAATATGTAACTTCTTGCCATCTCCTGAGGGACAACCAGACAGAAACAAACAGCCAATGAACACGGGGAGTGACCTACACATGTACATAGTGTAAATAATGTTCATATTCAAGTTCAGTTGTTACATGATTTCTTTATTGTAATATTTTTATTTATTATCAGAATTATTTATTGTTTTTTACTTCATGTTACTACTATTATTATTTTTTATTTTTCTAGTTTGATTATTGTCAGTTTCTCTATTTAAGCTTTAATCAAATATTCAGTTTTCTGTTTTTTCCAATTGATTTGAATGCTTTGGCAATACAAAATGTATGTTTTTTGTCATGCCAATAAAGCTATTTGAAATATTTGAAATGAGAGAGAGCGAGAGAGAGAGACAGAGAGAGAGAGAGAGAGAGAGAGAGAGAGAGAGAAAGACAGAGAGAGACAGAGAGACCGAGAGAGAGACAGAGAGACAGAGAGAGAGAGAGAGAGAGAGAGAAAGACAGAGAGAGACAGAGAGACCGAGAGAGAGACAGAGAGACAGAGAGAGAGAGAGAGAGAGAGAGAGAGAGAGAGAGAGAGAGAGACAGAGAGAGAGACAGAGAGACCGAGAGAGAGACAGAGAGACAGAGAGAGAGAGAGAGAGAGAGAGAGAGAGAGAGAGAGAGACAGAGAGAGAGAGAGAGACAGAGAGACAGAGAGAGAGAGAGAGAGAGAGAGAGAGAAAGACAGAGAGAGACAGAGAGAGAGACAGAGAGACAGAGAGAGAGAGAGAGAGAGAGAGAGAGGAGAGAGAGAGAGAGAGAGAGAGAGCAGCAGTTTTGCGCATCATAGATCAGTTTATTTGCTCAGCTAAAACCTTAACTTACTAAAACCTAACTAATATTATAAGGAAAACAGAAAATACAAAGTAAAAGTTATAGTATCACAATAGTATATTGTCTAAAGGTTCCACTTCATTCTCGTCTTCACAGGGTTAATGTTGGACTTTAATGCAGGGAGGACCACAAACACACTGAAAGCTTGAAGCTCCTGCAGGTCTGAGGGAGCGTCCGTCAGCGGATGAAAAGTAGCTAAATGTTTATTTTTTGCAGATTTCTACAATAGAAATGCAAAATGACCAACACTATCTAGAGACACAAACAGTTTCAGTTTTTGACAAATTTCAGCCTCTTGAATTGAAAATATAGATTGACATTTACGTAATCCCGCATAATTCATAACTGAATGTGACGAGACCAGAAACAGTAACAGTTCTGCGGTTTCAGCACATTAGACCTGCGAGTAACACAAGTAAATGTGAGCATACTTTAAAATATTATTTGCAAATAGTTATGTATGCATGTACGTATATATGCAGGAATGAATGGATGAATGTGTGTACAGTATGTACATATGACGCATGCATACATGTAAGTATGTCAGATGTACGTATAATGTATGTCTGTGTATATATATATATATACAGGGTTGAGGAGTAACGAAACACAAGCCACTTAGTGACGTATTTAAAACACACAATGTGAGTGACTGTGTTTGATTTTAAACGGGTGGTAATCAGATTACAGTTCCGTCTGAAAAGTGTTTTAGATTACCAAAGTGATTACTTTGAGTTTTAATGTCATTTAAACAGCGATTGGTGATTCTCTGACTCTGACCGTCTGAAAAAGACGAGTTCAGTTTCATGTTTTCCACTGTTTTACTGTTTTGGGAGTCATTTTATTATTCACTCGTCACTGCGACTTTTTCTCACTATTGTGAGATTTAAACTCACAATTGTAAGTTATAAAGTCAGAATTGGGAGAAATAAACTTGCAATACTGACTTTTTTTCTTGCAATTGTGAATTTAGTATGAGTTTATATCTCATAATTCTGACTTTTCTCAATATTGTGAGTTTAAATCTCATAATTCTGACTTTTCTCAATATTGTCAGTTTATATCTCATAATTCTGACTTTTCTCAATATTGTCAGTTTATATCTCATAATTCTGACTTTATAACTCACAATTGCAACTTTATATCACGCAATTCTAAGGGAAAAAGTCAGAATTGTGAGATAAAAACTCACAATGACCTTTTTTGTGTTTGTTTCACACTTATTAGTATTCCAAAGTATTCTAAAGTATTTAGATGAAGTGACTAAACTTGAGTAATGTAACAAAATACGTTACAAATGACTTTTTAAAGCATGTGTTTTGTAATCCGTAGTGAAACACATTTTAAAAGTAACCCATGTATGTAAGTAAGTATGTACAGATTTATGCAAGTACGTTTTATTTCTGAAATGTTTTAGTGGACATTCGTCTAACTTTTCTGTAATGTTACTACTCGTTTCAGACGTTCTGAAATGAAGTACGCTAAATGATAACATGTCGCGGTGGTTACCATGGTAATTTTTTGTAAAATACAGTCAATCTACACCATTTTATCCTGTCGTGATTAACTGATTATTAAGATCTTGAATGTAGTTTTGAATTGGCTGAAGCTCGTCTCATCAGGGCAGTTTCAGGTCGAATCAAAGCTTTAAATTCTCATGAAAACATCTGATGATCTGAACACGATGTGCTTTTCTGGCAGCTTCGAGAAACATTTATGAAGCGTTTATGAATTTAACAGGGTGTGTGTGTGTGTGTGTGTGTTTGCTGAAAGCAGATGGCAGGCACGACTCATATTGATTCCGGGAGAAGTGCAGGAATTACTGGGATCCGATCGGCTCTGTGTGTGTGTGTGTGTGTGAGTGTGTGTGAGGATCAGATTTCTCTGCCCGTCTTCCAGTCTAATGCACAGCTAATAACAGAGGTCAACACACAGCGAGTCTGAGCAGCTAATGGAGAAGACTTCAGATCAGAGACAGAGAGACGCAAAGACAATGAAATCATTAACAAAAGAGTTTAAATGTTCATTTCTGATATCAAGATTTGAATTTCTACTACTAAAAATGTTCATTTCTGATATCAAGATTTGAATTTCTACTAGTTAAAATTTTCATTTCCGATATCAAGAATTGAATTTCTACTAGTAAAAATGTTCATTTCTGATATCAAGAATTGAATTTCTACTAGTAAAATGTTCATTTCTGATATCAAGAATTGAATTTCTACTAGTAAAAATGTTCATTTCTGATATCAAGAATTGAATTTCTACTAGTAAAAATGTTCATTTCCGATATCAAGAATTGAATTTCTACTAGTACAAATGTTCATTTCCGATATCAAGAATTGAATTTCTACTAGTACAAATGTTCATTTCTGATATCAAGAATTGAATTTCTACTAGTAAAAATGTTCATTTCCGATATCAAGAATTGAATTTCTACTAGTAAAAATGTTCATTTATGATATCAAGAATTAAATTTCTACTAGTAAAAATGTTCATTTCTGATATCAAGAATTGAATTTCTACTAGTAAAAATGTTCATTTCCGATATCAAGAATTGAATTTCTACTAGTAAAAATTTTCATTTCTGATATCAAGAATTAAATTTCTACTAGTAAAAATGTTCATTTCTGATATCAAGAATTGAATTTCTACTAGTAAAAATGTTCATTTCCGATATCAAGAATTGAATTTCTACTAGTAAAAATGTTCATTTCCGATATCAAGAATTAAATTTCTACTAGTAAAAATGTTCATTTCTGATATCAAGAATTGAATTTCTACTAGTAAAATGTTCATTTCTGATATCAAGAATTGAATTTCTACTAGTAAAATGTTCATTTCTGATATCAAGAATTGAATTTCTACTAGTAAAAATGTTCATTTCTGATATCAAGAATTGAATTTCTACTAGTAAAATGTTCATTTCTGATATCAAGAATTGAATTTCTACTAGTAAAAATGTTCATTTCTGATATCAAGAATTGAATTTCTACTAGTAAAAATGTTCATTTCCGATATCAAGAATTGAATTTCTACTAGTAAAAATGTTCATTTCCGATATCAAGAATTAAATTTCTACTAGTAAAAATGTTCATTTCTGATATCAAGAATTGAATTTCTACTAGTAAAATGTTCATTTCTGATATCAAGAATTGAATTTCTACTAGTAAAAATGTTCATTTCTGATATCAAGAATTGAATTTCTACTAGTAAAAATGTTCATTTCCGATATCAAGAATTGAATTTCTACTAGTAAAAATGTTCATTTATGATATCAAGAATTAAATTTCTACTAGTAAAATGTTCATTTCTGATATCAAGAATTGAATTTCTACTAGTAAAAATGTTCATTTCTGATATCAAGAATTGAATTTCTACTAGTAAAAATGTTCATTTCCGATATCAAGAATTGAATTTCTACTAGTACAAATGTTCATTTCCGATATCAAGAATTGAATTTCTACTAGTAAAAATGTTCATTTCTGATATCAAGAATTAAATTTCTACTAGTAAAAATGTTCATTTCCGATATCAAGAATTGAATTTCTACTAGTAAAAATGTTCATTTATGATATCAAGAATTAAATTTCTACTAGTAAAAATGTTCATTTCTGATATCAAGAATTGAATTTCTACTAGTAAAAATGTTCATTTCTGATATCAAGAATTGAATTTCTACTAGTAAAAATGTTCATTTCCGATATCAAGAATTGAATTTCTACTAGTAAAAATTTTCATTTCTGATATCAAGAATTAAATTTCTACTAGTAAAAATGTTCATTTCTGATATCAAGAATTGAATTTCTACTAGTAAAAATGTTCATTTCCGATATCAAGAATTGAATTTCTACTAGTAAAAATGTTCATTTCCGATATCAAGAATTAAATTTCTACTAGTAAAAATGTTCATTTCTGATATCAAGAATTGAATTTCTACTAGTAAAATGTTCATTTCTGATATCAAGAATTGAATTTCTACTAGTAAAATGTTCATTTCTGATATCAAGAATTGAATTTCTACTAGTAAAAATGTTCATTTCTGATATCAAGAATTGAATTTCTACTAGTAAAATGTTCATTTCTGATATCAAGAATTGAATTTCTACTAGTAAAAATGTTCATTTCTGATATCAAGAATTGAATTTCTACTAGTAAAAATGTTCATTTCCGATATCAAGAATTGAATTTCTACTAGTAAAAATGTTCATTTCCGATATCAAGAATTAAATTTCTACTAGTAAAAATGTTCATTTCTGATATCAAGAATTGAATTTCTACTAGTAAAATGTTCATTTCTGATATCAAGAATTGAATTTCTACTAGTAAAAATGTTCATTTCTGATATCAAGAATTGAATTTCTACTAGTAAAAATGTTCATTTCCGATATCAAGAATTGAATTTCTACTAGTAAAAATGTTCATTTATGATATCAAGAATTAAATTTCTACTAGTAAAAATGTTCATTTCCGATATCAAGAATTGAATTTCTACTAGTAAAAATGTTCATTTCTGGTATCAAGAATTGAATTTCTACTAGTAAAAATGTTCATTTCTGATATCAAGAATTGAATTTCTACTAGTAAAAATGTTCATTTCCGATATCAAGAATTGAATTTCTACTAGTAAAAATGTTCATTTCTGATATCAAGAATTGAATTTCTACTAGTAAAAATGTTCATTTCCGATATCAAGAATTGAATTTCTACTAGTAAAAATGTTCATTTCTGATATCAAGATAATATCTGATATCACAAGTTCATATCCTGAAAATGAGTAAAAGTCAAAACGGCCTTCCGTACCGTCTGAGCATTTATTAAAGCATTTACTAATGTTTAACTCAACATTTACTAATACATTATTAAAATCGTGGGCAGATAAATGTAGCCGTAATCGATTTAACGCTTCATGAGAACAACAAAGTGAAATCGAACAAGTTTCGGCTGAAAACAAACGACCCGTCGCCATGGGAACCGCATCCGCTCAATTTCCTCCCGAGGCTGAAACTCAGTCATGTGACTTGGAAAAATGATGTTTCCGACACAAATATCATTTAAATCAAGACACATTTCCTGGAGAAGAAAAATGACTGAAGATAAGAAGAGAAGTGAAGTGATATTATGATCAAAACGAGAATATCTAACAGTCAAAGCGGAACTATCACCGGCAGATATTTTTGTTTTACGCATAATTCACTTCATCTCTTGTTCTGCAGAAGAACATACAGGAAACGTTCTCACAATGTTCTCTCAAAGATGTTCTTCCAGTAACGTTAATACAACGTTTGTTTGGTTATCTGGTGTTTAATAATGTCCTTTTTTGTGTTTTATTTCTGAAGCATTTCATGTGAACGTTCATCAAACATTCATCTAACAAGTGTAACTATTTGTTCAGAGAACATTCATGCCTGAAGAACGGAATGTTCCCTCAACGTTCACACAACCGAGAAAAACTACATTTAAAAAGCTGAATGTTTTTCATGGAAACATTAGCCAAATGTGTGGAGCACATGTGTGTCGGAGCGAGGAGATTTGAAGCAGAAACTGCTGAAATGTGTCTCTGTAAAGCTGCTTAAGAGCTGAAACTGCGTCAGAGCTTCACAGGCACAAACTCACACAACTTACAGGATTAATTAAGCAGAAAAGTGCTGATGCTTTACGAGAAAGAGGCAGATTTGGCACGGCTTCCTTTTCAAACGCGGCTCAGCGGCAGAAGCTTCAGGAACGTGTTTTATAAGTGAACTTCATTCATAAGCGACGGGCTGAAGACGGTTGAGGATGTACAGATACGAGGAGGTCGTTCAGATCACATGTTCACTTATATACTAGACGACATCCGAACGCACCTGCTGAACGACTGACGCTCTCAGGTGAGGCGGTCGTCACGCGAGTCGCAGGTGGACGGAGTTCAGCTGTCAGGAGGAATGAGGGTGAATGAAGAGAAAACTGTCCATATTGACTGAAATCACGCCATTCCTCACCGTTTAAAGAGACGCGCACAGCTCAGATCATTACCACTGAAGATGAGGACGGTCTGTGACCTTCATCGGGCCCGGCAGACTCTTCTGTAATGATGCTGGCATTTTCATTTTGTTTGGAACTAAATAAAGAAACACACACACAGAGAAAACTCTCGTCTGACAGTCTCTCGTCATCTGGTTAAGAAAGCTGACAGAGAAATGGTAAAACGTTATGGTAAAAACCAGCAGATGTGGCCGCCGGAACTTAACTGTAAAAAAAACAAAACAATACGTTTTAAATATTTTAATTAAATTACGCAGAAAAAAACATGCTGACAAACACCTGAAAAACAAAGTTCATCACAAGCAGCTTTTCCACAATCTGCGGGAATGATGTGAAGATGAACAGAGTCGTAAACAATCATCGGAACGCGACACTCAAATAATGCAAAAAAAAAACAAAAACGGTAATTTTACAACATAAGATGGAACTTAAAATCCTGAAAAAAAAAAAAAGAAAAAAAGTGAGAATTCTGGGAAAGTCAATTCATGCCGTTTTATGGTAAATTATTTGATGGCTTCCACAAACTGCATGTTTAACTGTATTTCACTGTAAAATAACATGAAATCTCCAAATAGTCTTTTACTGTTAAAATTATGATCATTTTTAACTTCTATAGTGGGATCGAGAGGCTACAGCAAATCATTTTTAGGTTCTTATTTGATCCGATAACAAGAAAAATCCCACAACAGTGTTTCCAAGACTCAAAACTGTCGGAAAAGAGAAACGTGGAATTTGTCGTCACTGCCTCAGAACTTTAACAGAACGTTTCATTCGATCATTCTTCAAATATTATGTGAACGCTACTTTTAAATGTTCTCTGAACGTTCCAACATTTAAAAAAGTTAGATGCACATCCAACTAAAACGATTCATGAATAATGTTTCTGTGCTAACATTTTTAAAGACCAGCTAACGAAACGCTAAACGAACGTCGTGTTAACGTTACTGGAAGAGTGTTGGCTCATAACTTTGAGAGAACCTTGACCAAACGTTCCCTGTCAGCTGCGACAGGGCTCAGCGGTTAGTATTCTCACACACACAGCCTGTGGAAAGCGATCTGTAGAGAGATTATGCACACTTTCAGAAGTTGTTTTTCATTGTGCTCCAACAGACTCGTATGAAAACAACTTACATAAGCAGAAGCGCCGTCTAGTTCAGAAACCAGTGAAAAGATGGCCTGCGGTGACATCTCCCTCTCTCTATCCATCCCTCCATCCAAACACATTCTCTCCAGAACAGTGTTGATGTGGAATCAGCTGGAGGGAAATTTATTCTCTCAAACACACACACAAATAATACCGCTTTTGAAAGCAATAAACATGGAAAAGCACCTGCAGTTACTCAGATGTGTGTGTGTGTGTGTGTGTTTCATCTTTACGCCTGAAGTATCAGCAGAACTATTTTGGTTCTTCAAACCCCTCATATTCTAAAAGCAGAAGTCATGTGAGCACTGAAAGTGTGTGTATATCTGGATGAATTTGATGGAGTTTCCTGACAACACAGTTTAACATCTGTCACAGCCGCGTTTCTTCAATGGAAATGTAAGTCAGAACATCATTTTGTGAACAAAATTCTGCTAATCAGCTAGTCTTTTTGTACAAAACAAAACTTTAAAAACATTATTTTAAGGCCAGACGCTACTAATGACTAAAAACAGTGCATTAAGATAATTTTGCCTAACAAATATTATATTTCAATATGCAAATGAGACATTATCTAATTAAATATGCATCAATTTGCATATATTTACAGAAGTCTGAACATTGGATAAAGTCACATTCAACATTGTTTTATTTTGAATCTGAAAAACCATCAAAAAAAACCCATTTTCACCATGTTTTTAGGAATAAAATGCTATAAAAATCAGCCAAATGATGTTATGGACAAACCCCACAGTAAAATCCTTCAGAATATAGATGTGAATAAAACTCTAAGTTTTGGTGTGTGTAAGTGCTGCTGAAGCGGAGGAACAAACTCATTTGGAGAACACGGCTTTATTGAAATCGACAGATTTCAGCAAATAGATAAAGTGCATAAATGTATTTTCGGGTGTTTTCTTTCCATGTGCCTGAAAGAAGACAAGTAAAAGAGAAGTAAAATAGAGCTCAAAACTGACCAGTGGATATAAAAATAAAATAAAAAATCAATAGTTTTGTCTGCAGAATCATCAAAATAATTTAACCCAACTCCAACATAATTTTTTAAGTTCAGCTCAATTAAATGATTACTTGTACATCCAATTTTATTATACTTAATTTAAAGCAGCGACTGCACTTACTGTAAGTTGTTTATTTTTTTTTTTACAGAGTAACATTTTGTCATGAAATACATCATCAAATGTCACAAATCACGCGCGTTTATAACACACGTTCATCACCCGCTCACCCTCAAACTCAAAACGACTATAAATACAGCGCACAAGTAAAAGTCGTGTGACTTGTCTGTTTGCCAGAGTATGACGATCATGTGACTGTACACCAAAACGTCTTCTTCAACTTGTTTTTATGAAGTCTAGTGACTTTTACTAAAGCGTTTCTATGAAAGAGTGCCTGGATGTTTTATAGGTCATGAATGTACAAATATATATAGACATATTTCAACAAACAGAAAATATAAAAATAAAATCTGATCAATTCAACGTGTTAAAAACTATGAAATAACACTGGAGCAGAAATATGAATGCATACATGAATTAAACACGCACAAATAAATGCAATACAAGGATCGATACTGAGAGAAAGAATACCTTTCCGTCAATACGCCTGAATATGATTAAGATGGACATACGAAGAGAAGAGCAGAAAGCATGAAAACAGTTGCTATGGTGATACGAGGGTCAGACAGTGATGCGCTAATGAGGAGCTCGGACCGCGTCCATCAAACCAAGAAAAAAAGCCTTTGAAAGGGACTCGCAGCTCTGACCGGGATAATGACCGAGATGACCCGCTGCGGCCACAGAAAGACGGTCAGACAAACTTCACTTCATCGCTACTGTGGTGCGTGATGATGATGTCACAGTTTAACACTGAAACATGTGATTATCCACAAACAACAAATCAGAAAAATATACAACACATGATATTTTTCAAAGAAACGCAGCCTATTTTTAGGCCCATTAAGAGTTTTGTTTTGTGCATCATGTTCATGACAATTAAACCCCAAATTCTCATTATTTTCCTCATTTAATACAGTCGGGAAAAAGAGCTTAAATTAAACTCAGAATAACACACACCACTCATAAGCTAACGTAATAACTCTGCACAACCTGATTAAATTATGTTTAATGTTAAATACCATCAGTTGTTTTTAATTCCCTTCATTTATTTTCCCATCATTACAGACAAAATCAAATCCTTCACAATCTAATCTATTGTTATTTTTTCAGTATAGTGTTTAACTCATCAGAAAAGTGTTATTTACATACTATTATAGTTTTTATTAATATTTTGAATTGGCTTTTATATACATATATATATAACTTCAAGTTTTTGCGATTTTGTGATGTGCTTTTTAAATATTACTATCTAGGTATAATTTACTTTTATTTTAGTCATTTTAGTTCTACAACTTATTTTTCAGCTTGATTACGTTTTTTCATCTCATTTCAATTGATAGAAATGTTTTCAATAGTTTTAGTTAATGATAATAACCCTGCATCAGAATGATTTCAATGCAAAAACCTTAAAATGTAAAGAAAAATGTGATTTCTTATATATTTTTGTTACTTCTGAGGAATAATATGAGCTGCACACATTCGACAGCTTCATTTAATCAAACGACTGTTGATGTTTTATTCTGATATTGATTCCCATCCCGTGTGAGGGTCTGACAGATTAAACAGGTTTGACCGAATCTCATTTAGACGGTAATATATACATTAACTGGTTTTATTGATGTCAAAAATATTATTTAATATCACTGAATCACCCCAAATACACTAATTTATACCAACAAAACTCATTTTTATGGGTGAAATCAAGGTAGAAATAGCGCTTTAAAAGGTAACATTCACACTTTACCACTTTTTACAGTGTTTTCACCAGGTTGATTATTAGTAAATTAAAACTAAAACTACTAAAAAACAAATGTTAGCTAAAAAATAAAATAAAATGAGATATTCAAAAACTTTTTTATCTAGTTGCCAAGGCATTTCTCATTTTCATTTGGCTTAAGTTGATGAAATAAAATAACTAAAACGAAAATTATTATAAACTAAAAGAGTGGGACAAAAACAACAAAAATTACTACAATTAAAAGGTGACACTGCAATAAGGTTTCATTTGTTAATATGATTAGTTAAGTAACACAAACTAACAATAAAAATACTTCTACAGCATTTAATATCAATGTTAATCTCAACATTTACATTATTAACATTTAACATGATTTAACGCACAGTCAACTAACATGAACAACTATTTTTATTAACTAACATTACCAAGTTCATGTAATGTATTAACTAATGTTAACTAATTACTGTAAAGTCTTATGAAACTTTATGAAAAAGGGAAAAAAACTAATTCAAAATATGAATAAAAACTATAATAGTTTCTCTATAATGGTATAATAGAGAAAGAGAGAAATGGAATTGATTCAGAAAAATTAGTGAATTTTGTCTAAAATCTCAAACTTTTGCCTCAAAGTCCATATAAAAAACTATCGACCGTCTTAATGAATGTCCCTGGTTTTATTGTGAATGATTCATCAGATGTAATTCTACAGAAATAATTCACCTCAGTGGCCGCTGGTTCATCTGAATCTGTCATTTTCGTATAATCAAACATATAAAATCGGTTTGATTATTGAGTCGTCACACAAACACTGTAAAACATTTAGAATTGTGACTTTTTTTACACACTGATCAAATTTAACAAGCAAAACAAAATATGTACAAAGATCTCAACAAGCTAAAATCAAAAATAATAACACCGTGTATTAAAAGAATACTTCACCTAAAAATTTAATTAACTTCTTATATGGAAAACAAAGACATGTTCCGTCCAAAACAACATCTTTATGTTCCACAGACGAAAGAAAAAGTGGCATCAGAAAATGATCATTCCAGGCGAACATGTAAACTAATCTCTATTTTCCAGATGTCTCGTCTGGATAATGTGTAATACTTCAAATTTAACACAAGTCTTCATTTTTACCAGTTAAAACGCTAATGAGCGTCTGCTCACTAAACTGACGGAAAATAACTGTGCAAACTCGTCTACGCCACTGATTCAATTCCACACGAAACCCTCAGAATGAGACGCCAACCGAACGGAATCACGTGATCCGATAAAACGAGCTTCATTCATTAAACATCAGATTCAATGACGAGTCCCAGTGTGTGTAAACTAAACGAACGTTTCTCTTATTAAAACATAAAAATCAGTCTCATATGGAATGCTAAATGCGTGAAACATCTTGATTAAATTATAAAGGCTAATCATATGAAAAAAGATATATTACATCAATAAAACATCACTTCATTTTCTACAGGATTCAATATGAAACAGACACATGTAGTACACACACACGTTGTTTTCATGTTTTATGGGGACATTCCATAGTCGTAATGGTTTTTCTACTGTACAAACTGTACATTCTGCCCCCCCACCCCTAAACCTACCCATCACACAAAATGTTCTGCGATTTTACATTTTCAAAAAAGAGAATTCTGTAAGATTTATAAGCTCCTCACAATGTCAACATTTACTGGTTTTACTTACATTGTGGGGACATTAGGTCCCCAAAATGTAGGGAACACTCACACACACACACACACACGTTGTGTTTTCATGGTTTATGGGGTCATTCCATAGGCGTAATGGTTTTTCTCCTGTACAAACTGTACATTCTGTCCCCCCACCCCCCACCCCTAAACCTACCCATCACACAAAATGTTCTGCTGTTATACATTTTTAATAAAACATTGTTTAGTATGTTTTTAAAGTTATTTGAAATATGAGGACGCATGAAATGTCCTCATAAAACATGTTTACGTCATAATACCAGTGTAATACCCATGACATTACACACATTTGTGTCCTCATAAATCATGATAACAAGCACACACACACACACTCACACACACACACACACACTCTCACACATTCACTCACACACACACACACACTGATGTTGTGTTTATATGTTTTATGGGGACTTTCCATAGGCGTAATGGTTTTTATACTGTACAAACTGTACGTTCTGCCCCCCCCCACCCCTAAACTTAACCCTCACAGAAAATGTTCTGCTATTTTACATTTTTAATAAAACATTGTTTAGTATGTTTTTAAAGCTATTTGAGATATGAGGACGCATGAAATGTCCTCATAAAACATGTTTACGTCATGATACCAGTGTAATACCCATGACATTACACACATTTGTGTCCTCATAAGTCATGAAAACAAGCACACACTCTCACACACACTCACGATTCACATATGGACTGATCTGTGACCTTTAAAGTATGATGTGATTCATTTCTGTTTGATTGACGTTAAATCAGAAACACGTGGCGGAAATAATTTATAAAGTCTATAAAATACGTGAATATTAATTGTTGACGCCAAAGTCTCTGAAAACACTTAAAAAAAACAAACAAATCCATCCCGTCTTTCCAGATCATGTGACCCAAACAAGTCCAGTAACAGTCTGATATCCCAGAATGTGCGTCTCAGGAGAGAGTGATCCTGTGAAAGGTCAAAGTGCGTGTGAAACTACTTGAACATCAAACGCTCGGGTCCCGGAGGAACGTCAGTGTCTGCAGGGTCCGAACCGCTCCAGATCCGAGCGCCGAAGAGACGGTGAGGCCTTCAGCTCCTGAAATCATTCACACAGGGATTATTAATGCTTCACAACTAGAAAAGGGATTTATTGATACATCGTGAAACGATACATTTGTGATGATTTTTATATAAAATGAAGTAAAATTACATTTTAGAAAGACCAAAACATCAAACTACTGCGTGACAAACTTCTACAAATAATCCATGAAGCTCTTCCTTGAGATGAGCTCATAAAAGCGCTTCAGTAAAGATAAGAGCGACAGACAACCAAGAACGAAGACCGGCTCGCAAACACGACTGAAACAGTGTTTTGCTGTAAAACATAATCCAGTGATCCGTTTATTCGTAGAAAAGATCCGTACCGATGGAAGCGTCTCACCTGAACGCGCTCACTTCGTCAAACATTCCTGAAGAGCTGCAGGAAAACAAATCAACCAGAAATTAAATAACAAAAAAATAAATATTACATAAATATCAACTTCAGACATGAAACACTGAGCTGCTCTTTTCTACTCGATTTGCTAATCAATGTTTCATGTCTGAAATACACAAAAACATTGAACAAATTCATTTAAAAATAATAAATAAATGAATGTATAAATATTATAGAATTATTCATTTCATTACTTTTTGAAGTGCGCTGTGTTTACAGCGGTTAATCAACGTGACGCGTCTGATGTTGCGCAAAAACATCAAACAAATTAATTAATTAAAAATTATAAATGCATACATTTATAATATATAATTATGTATTTTATTACTTTTCAGAGTTTACTGTTTACTGCTGTTGAGTAATGTTTCATGTCTAAAGTAAAATTATACACACATATATATAAAGAATAAATAAATTTATAATTAAATAAAGAGATACATTTTATAAATTTAATCTTCAAACATTTTTTATGAAAACCAAATCATTCATTATATTTGTATGCGTATATATAAATATTATATATATATATATACACATATTTTTTTTTGCAAGCGTCACATTCATCCACAGCATCAGAAAATATTCCAGCATCACTTCCGTGTTCATGTCGTCACACACACCCTGTCTGAAGAGGACAGTCTTGTAGAATTATGGGTAAATATTAAAGGAAATCACCCATTATGTTAAAGATAAGAGTAATAACCCAACACCGGACGAGACACCAGTTATCATGGACAGTTCTGGACATTATTTATGACCCTTTAATATAATTGAGTGGTGGACGTTTGACTGTATGTGTGATGTCATTGTCCACCTCAAATACAGTGAAACTCCACATCAGGAGCGTCAGTCCTGTGATGTTTGTTGAACCCCTGCGAACAGAAGTAAAGCTTTCGCACACAAGAGTTCATGTGCGGCCCACAGGTCCAAACACAAACATCTGAAGAAGAGCCGTACGAACGCTCCTGACCGCCTGCACACTGTGGGCTGAACATGAAGCTCGGTGAATCAGAAGAGTGAGGGCTCATGGGTAATCACACAGCACGATAACTACTGTCCAACACGAGCGCTAACCGTCTTCAGCTGCTCTGAAACCTACTGAGCTCCTTCATCATCTGAAGTTAAATGTTGAGAATTAAACTTATGAGCAAAACTATTACACTCAAAGCTGAGCGCACTGGGGTTTGGGAGCAGAGAGCCGTGTGATTGGCTGTGTGATTGGCCGGCCCTGTTGTGATTGGCTGATTAGACTCACGGCGAGAGGATCGGCTGTGAAAGCGGCGACACTATTCCTCATCTCGTTCTCACTGCCGCGCAGAGGAATCAGAGACACGTTACCGAAACGAGCGTCCAGGGGCGCCGAACGACTCGTGGCGCGAGATTTCAGCCACTCCGCCGGCCACACGCGCCCGCCGTTCTGAGAGAGAGAGAGAGAGACAGAGAGAGAGAGAGGTTTCAGATGTTCAGGAAGGTTAAACATGCATTTCTCCACAATAACATGACGGATGAATCTTTGACAGTAGGAACATGTTGACCTGATCCTCTGGGACTGACCTGTATGCTCATGAACGTAGCGAACCATTCCCTCATTTCGTTCTGGGTGTCGCAGCACAGGTACCTGTGACAGACACAAACACATGACCACACGCTCCAGACCTCCTCAGGTGCAAAAGATTTACTTGAAGATCTCTAGACAGCATTTTCACATGTTTTTATTCAATAACAAAGCAACATTTGCATCTTCATGATTCTCTGATGTGATTGATGGATGGAGGGATGAATGAATGAATGAATGGATGGAGAGATGGATGGATGGATGATGGATGGAGGGATGAATGAATGAATGGATGGATGGATGGATGGATGGATGGAAGGAGGGATTGATGGATGGAGGAATGAATGGATGGATGGATGGATGGATGGATGAATGGATGGAAGGAGGGATTGATGGATGGAAGGATGAATGAATGGATGGATGGATGATGGATGAATGGATGGAAGGAGGGATTGATGGATGAGGGATGGATGGAAGGAGGGATTGATGGATGGAGGAATGAATGGATTAATGGATGAATGAATGGAGGGATGGATGAATGGATGGAAGGAGGGATTGATGGATGGAGGGATGGATGGATGGAAGGAGGGATTGATGGATGGAGGAATGAATGGATTAATGGATGGATGAATGGAGGGATGGATGGATGGAAGGAGGGATTGATGGATGGAGGAATGAATGGATTAATGGATGAATGAATGGAGGGATGGATGAATGGATGGAAGGAGGGATTGATGGATGGAGGGATGGATGGATGGAAGGAGGGATTGATGGATGGAGGAATGAATGGATTAATGGATGGATGAATGGAGGGATGGATGAATGGATGGAAGGAGGGATTGATGGATGGAGGGATGGATGGATGGAAGGAGGGATTGATGGATGGAGGAATGAATGGATGGATGGATGGATGGATGAATGGAGGGATGGATGAATGGATGGAAGGAGGGATTGATGGATGGAAGGATGAATGAATGGATGGAAGGATGAATGAATGGATGGAAGGAGGGATTGATGGATGGAAGGATGAATGAATGGATGGATGGAAGGGTGAATGAATGGATGGATGGATGGAGGGATGGATGAAGGAGGGATTGATGGATGGAACGATGAATGAATGGATGGATGGATGGATGGATGGATGCATGGAAGGATGAATGAATGGATGGATGGATGGATGAATGGAGGGATGGATGAATGGATGGAAGGAGGGATTGATGGATGGAAGGATGAATGAATGGATGGAAGGAGGGATTGATGGATGGAAGGATGAATGAATGGATGGATGGAAGGGTGAATGAATGGATGGATGGATGGATGGATGGATGCATGGAAGGATGAATGAATGGATGGATGGAGGGATGAACGATGAATGAATGAATGGATGGATGGATGGATGGATGGATGGATGAATGGATGGATGGATGACTGATGGATGGATGACTGATGGATGGATGATTGATGGAGGGATGAACGGATGAATGAATGAATGGATGGATGGAGGGATGATTGATGGATGGATGACAAATAGTGAGTTTGTGAGAAACAGCATGTCGAGTCGGTGCACTTTAATGAAATCACAGCCCTAGATTTGATCAATCCTGATTTGAGATCACGTGTATCACTCTTTCAGATTCATCATGATTCCATTCATTTCTTTTAACGTTACATTCGATGTAATTAATTAGCAGCTTCTCATCAACGCACAAAGCCCAGAGAAACCCTGCTCTAGAGGTTAAAGTCACACCATATTAACATTATTTACAGAGAATATAACTGATACTGACACTTGTGTGTGTGTGTGTGTGTGTGTGTGTGTGTCTAGAGGGACTAAACGAACCTTTACCCTTGTTTGTCTGAGTCAGAATCTTGTTCACAAACACACAGTAACACACACTCAGTGATTTCTCACCACTGCTGTCGCTCCTGCTTCTCCTGCTTCTCACTTTCATAGACGACGGTGAGACCCCAACTACAGACACAGAGACAGAGTCACACAACTCTCCATAGATGATCACGCCCACAATCTACATTATTATATTCTTACACCATCGTCTGATTGGCTGCGATCAGATCTAACAGCTATTAAACATGAACAGCTCGAGATGATTGACACTTTACAGCTCAAATATAAAAATATAATACTATTATTTCCTCCGTCAGGCTTTGGTGTTTATCCAGTTTAACCCTGCGCAGCACAGAATCAGCACTGTCCAGACTCACACTGACCCCTGCTGGCCGGGAATCGCAGCGCACCACCGGATCATCCACAGATCACAAAAACAATGTTCTGCAAATATTCCCATTAAATTTATGAATATTCTCTAAATGTTCATCCAGTTTTTTTGCAAACATTCTGTTGTATCATTCTAGGAATGTTACTTTTGAATGTTACATTCCGAAACAAGCAGATACATTAAAAAAAAAGTTCAAACATTTCAGGTGGGAAAAAAAGAAGCATTCGTTGAATGACGTATAAACTTATTTCTTTTACACACATCACATGCAAATAATATTTAATTACATTTAAAATCAATAATTCACTGATGCACTCCCCATCTAAGATCTGTTCAGTTAAAGTTTAGTACAGTTTTAATAATGATTCAGAATTAATCTCACCATGTGGGTGGGCGGAGCTTCTTTTTAATGCCGTGATGGACTTTCAGGCACTTGACGGGCCACTCTCTCTCTGGACGGTTACTCTGGAGAGAAAGAGAGAGTGAAATATACCTACTAAAAAACACACACACTCCACCTAGAGCCCAAAGTTACTGGAAAACCACCACCTGAGAACCCGTTAAACCAGAGGACCAATGAACACTAAACCTCTACACACACACACACTTAATTATCATACACTTCTAAAGGCCAATTCACACCACACCAACCAACGCCAACAAACACGTCTGTTGGAGTTTGTTGGAGTTTGTTGGCGTCTGTTGGAGTTTGTTGGAGTTTGTTGGTGTCTGTTGGAGTTTGTTGGCGTCTGTTGGAGTTTGTTGGAGTTTGTTGGAGTCTGTTGGAGTTTGTTGGAGTTTGTTGGAGTTTGTTGGTGTCTGTTGGAGTTTGTTGGAGTTTGTTGGTGTCTGTTGGAGTTTGTTGGCGTCTGTTGGAGTTTGTTGGTGTCTGTTGGAGTTTGTTGGAGTTTGTTGGAGTTTGTTGGAGTTTGTTGGTGTTTGTTGGAGTTTGTTGGAGTTTGTTGGCGTCTGTTGGAGTTTGTTGGCGTCTGTTGGAGTTTGTTGGAGTTTGTTGGCGTCTGTTGGAGTTTGTTGGTGTCTGTTGGAGTTTGTTGGAGTTTGTTGGAGTTTGTTGGTGTCTGTTGGTGTCTGTTGGCGTTTGTTGGCGTTTGTTGGAGTTTGTTGGCGTCTGTTGGAGTTTGTTGGAGTTTGTTGGAGTTTGTTGGTGTCTGTTGGAGTTTGTTGGAGTTTGTTGGCGTCTGTTGGAGTTTGTTGGTGGTGTCTGTTGGAGTTTGTTGGAGTTTGTTGGAGTTTGTTGGTGTCTGTTGGTGTCTGTTGGCATTTGTTGGCGTTTGTTGGAGTTTGTTGGCGTCTGTTGGAGTTTGTTGGCGTCTGTTGGAGTTTGTTGGTGTCTGTTGGAGTTTGTTGGAGTTTGTTGGAGTTTGTTGGTGTCTGTTGGTGTCTGTTGGCGTTTGTTGGCGTTTGTTGGAGTTTGTTGGCGTCTGTTGGAGTTTGTTGGAGTTTGTTGGAGTTTGTTGGTGTCTGTTGGAGTTTGTTGGTGTCTGTTGGTGTCTGTTGGAGTTTGTTGGAGTTTGTTGGAGTTTGTTGGCGTCTGTTGGCGTCTGTTGGAGTTTGTTGGTGTCTGTTGGAGTTTGTTGGAGTTTGTTGGAGTTTGTTGGAGTTTGTTGGTGTTTGTTGGAGTTGGTTGGCGTCTGTTGGAGTTTGTTGGCGTCTGTTGGAGTTTGTTGGAGTTTGTTGGCGTCTGTTGGAGTTTGTTGGTGTCTGTTGGAGTTTGTTGGAGTTTGTTGGTGTCTTTTGGAGTTTGTTGGAGTTTGTTGGCGTCTGTTGGAGTTTGTTGGAGTTCGTTGGAGTTTGTTGGAGTTTGTTGGTGTCTGTTGGAGTTTGTTGGTGTCTGTTGGAGTTTGTTGGAGTTTGTTGGTGTCTGTTGGAGTTTGTTGGAGTTTGTTGGCGTCTGTTGGAGTTTGTTGGTGTCTGTTGGAGTTTGTTGGAGTTTGTTGGTGTCTGTTGGAGTTTGTTGGTGTCTGTTGGTGTCTGTTGTGTCTGTTGGAGTTTGTTGGAGTTTGTTGGTGTCTGTTGGTGTCTGTTGGAGTTTGTTGGAGTTTGTTGGTGTCTGTTGGAGTTTGTTGGCGTCTGTTGGAGTTTGTTGGCGTCTGTTGGAGTTTGTTGGAGTCTGTTGGAGTTTGTTGGTGTCTGTTGGAGTTTGTTGGAGTTTGTTGGCGTCTGTTGGAGTTTGTTGGAGTTTGTTGGAGTCTGTTGGAGTCTGTTGGAGTTTGTTGGAGTTTGTTGGAGTTTGTTGGCGTCTGTTGGAGTTTGTTGGTGTCTGTTGGAGTTTGGAGTTTGTTGGAGTTTGTTGGAGTTTGTTGGAGTTTGTTGGTGTTTGTTGGAGTTTGTTGGCGTCTGTTGGAGTTTGTTGGCGTCTGTTGGAGTTTGTTGGAGTTTGTTGGCGTCTGTTGGAGTTTGTTGGTGTCTTTTGGAGTTTGTTGGCGTCTGTTGGAGTTTGTTGGAGTTCGTTGGAGTTTGTTGGAGTTTGTTGGTGTCTGTTGGAGTTTGTTGGTGTCTGTTGGAGTTTGTTGGAGTTTGTTGGTGTCTGTTGGAGTTTGTTGGAGTTTGTTGGCGTCTGTTGGAGTTTGTTGGTGTCTGTTGGAGTTTGTTGGAGTTTGTTGGTGTCTGTTGGAGTTTGTTGGTGTCTGTTGGAGTTTGTTGGTGTCTGTTGGAGTTTGTTGGTGTCTGTTGGTGTCTGTTGGTGTCTGTTGGAGTTTGTTGGAGTTTGTTGGTGTCTGTTGGTGTCTGTTGGAGTTTGTTGGAGTTTGTTGGTGTCTGTTGGAGTTTGTTGGAGTTTGTTGGTGTCTGTTGGAGTTTGTTGGTGTCTGTTGGAGTTTGTTGGAGTTTGTTGGTGTCTGTTGGAGTTTGTTGGAGTTTGTTGGTGTCTGTTGGTGTCTGTTGGAGTTTGTTGGAGTTTGTTGGAGTTTGTTGGTGTCTGTTGGAGTTTGTTGGAGTTTGTTGGTGTCTGTTGGAGTTTGTTGGAGTTTGTTGGTGTCTGTTGGTGTCTGTTGGCGTTTGTTGGCGTTTGTTGGAGTTTGTTGGCGTCTGTTGGAGTTTGTTGGAGTTTGTTGGTGTCTGTTGGAGTTTGTTGGAGTTTGTTGGTGTCTGTTGGTGTCTGTTGGAGTTTGTTGGAGTTTGTTGGCGTCTGTTGGAGTTTGTTGGAGTTTGTTGGTGTCTGTTGGAGTTTGTTGGAGTTTGTTGGTGTCTGTTGGAGTTTGTTGGAGTTTGTTGGTGTCTGTTGGAGTTTGTTGGTGTCTGTTGGAGTTTGTTGGAGTTTGTTGGTGTCTGTTGGAGTTTGTTGGAGTTTGTTGGTGTCTGTTGGTGTCTGTTGGAGTTTGTTGGAGTTTGTTGGAGTTTGTTGGCGTCTGTTGGCGTCTGTTGGAGTTTGTTGGAGTTTGTTGGAGTTTGTTGGTGTCTGTTGGAGTCTGTTGGTGTCTGTTGGAGTTTGTTGGAGTTTGTTGGCGTCTGTTGGAGTTTGTTGGTGTCTGTTGGAGTTTGTTGGAGTTTGTTGGAGTTTGTTGGTGTCTGTTGGTGTCTGTTGGAGTTTGTTGGAGTTTGTTGGAGTTTGTTGGCGTCTGTTGGAGTTTGTTGGAGTTTGTTGGTGTCTGTTGGAGTTTGTTGGAGTTTGTTGGTGTCTGTTGGAGTTTGTTGGAGTTTGTTGGCGTCTGTTGGAGTTTGTTGGTGTCTGTTGGAGTTGTTGGAGTTTGTTGGAGTTTGTTGGAGTTTGTTGGAGTTTGTTGGTGTCTGTTGGTGTGTTGTTGGAGTTTGTTGGAGTTTGTTGGCGTCTGTTGGAGTTTGTTGGTGTCTGTTGGAGTTTGTTGGAGTTTGTTGGTGTCTGTTGGAGTTTGTTGGAGTTTGTTGGAGTTTGTTGGCGTCTGTTGGAGTTTGTTGGCGTCTGTTGGAGTTTGTTGGTGTCTGTTGGAGTTTGTTGGAGTTTGTTGGTGTCTGTTGGAGTTTGTTGGCGTCTGTTGGAGTTTGTTGGCGTCTGTTGGAGTTTGTTGGAGTTTGTTGGCGTCAGTTGGAGTTTTTTGAAGTTTGTTGGCGTCTTTTGGAGTTTGTTGGCGTCTGTTGGAGTTTGTTGGAGTTTGTTGGCGTCTGTTGGAGTTTGTTGGAGTTTGTTGGTGTCTGTTGGAGTTTGTTGGCATCTGTTGGAGTTTGTTGGCGTCTGTTGGAGTTTTTTGGCGTTTGTTGGCGTCTGTTGGAGTTTGTTGGCGTTTGTTGGTGTCTGTTGGAGTTTGTTGGCGTCTGTTGGAGTTTGTTGGCGTCTGTTGGAGTTTGTTGGAGTTTGTTGGCGTCTGTTGGAGTTTGTTGGAGTTTGTTGGTGTCTGTTGGAGTTTGTTGGCGTCTGTTGGTGTCTGTTGGAGTTTGTTGGAGTCTGTTGGCGTGTGTTGGAGTTTTTTGGCGTTTGTTGGTGTCTGTTGGAGTTTGTTGGCGTCTGTTGGAGTTTGTTGGAGTCTGTTGGAGTTTGTTGGAGTTTGTTGGCGTCTGTTGGAGTTTGTTGGAGTTTTTGGCGTTTGTTGGCGTCTGTTGGAGTTTGTTGGCGTCTGTTGGAGTTTGTTGGAGTTTGTTGGAGTTTGTTGGCGTCTGTTGGAGTTTGTTGGAGTTTGTTGGCGTCTGTTTTCACCCGATTTGTTGGGTCGTGGAACGTCTGATCGGTGTGGTAAGGTTTTCCAACAAACGCCAACAAACTCTGACGTAATCTGACATGACCGCGAACCGTTGCCATGACGATGAGGCAAGTCCCTAGCGAAGACTGCGGTTTGATCGCGCCGCGCTTCACGCACACACAGCAAAGCGCTGCAAACGTGACATCGCAGTTTGCTCATTGTAAAAAAACAAAATACAGTCAATATAAGAATTACAAAACTCAATTTAAATAGTCTGTAGTGTAATCCGTGCCGTTCAGCAGAATCTGCTCCTCTGCTTGCCATTTTTACTCATGTGAAGAGGACTATTTTTTCGATCACTACTGGAACGCGTGCATGAAGGACTTTATATAATAAATAGTAAGTGGCCTATAGCATCCAAATACTTTGTGAAATGGAAATATTTGGATTCATGCCGAAAGAGAGCGGTATAAGTGTGAGATCAACGCAGGTTTAACCAGAATTTAGTTTTAAATGAATGCGTTTTGGCTTGTTCAGCTACAAAAGCTTGTATGGGCCTTTGATTGGTCGCGCTAAAAGAAGTTTATAAACCGGCGAAGGCTGTAAAAACCCAACACAAGTCATCAGATCGATGGCTAGCGCTTCAGATTTCAGGTTAGTATTTTTATGTTTGCCTCAATACTTTGAAACAATGAAAATATATATGATACTGTATTATTAATCTAATAAACTTGCTTGAAAAACTTTTTCCCAGTCAGACTGGGATTTGTTGGTTCACCGTGACTGTTATTTTTCAAAACATTCTAAATCCAACGGCCAACTTGTTCGTTGGCGTTGGTTGGCATGGTGTGAATTGGCCTTAAAGTGAATTATAATGACCACAGACACCGAAACACTAAAGGAAACTGAAGACGTCAGCGCACTATATCTAGGTGACCCGCTCTCTCTCACACACACACTATCTGTACTCACACACTGCAGCTCTGGGCTCTGCAGCTTTTGCAGATTCTGTGTATGAGAGTTTGACAGTAAAACATCAATCACTCGTTGGCTCTCACACACCGACTGCGTTGACATGCACATCAAATCACACTGGAGGTCTATATACACTACAGTCGTGTTCAGAATATGATATATTCCTCTGCAGGGTTTTAAAATCAAATACATTTAGTCTTTTTAAAGTTTAATCATCACATTAAGCCTGGTTTTCTGTCCCAGACCTCTTCAAACGAACATTTTCACCTAAATCACATGTCAAGAGGTCAGGCAGGGGTCAGAAAGGTCATCATGACTGTGTTTTTGGTGCAAATAACATTAGTCGAGGTTCGAAGTTGCCGTCAAACGATAAAGCAGATGTTTGATGTGACACACACTCTTACCCGGACTTCTTTATAGAGTCTGAGCGAGGTGTTGGTCAGGATGAAGTAGCGGTCATTGAAGCTGCCGGTGCTCAAACCCAATCCCAGAAGACTCCTCTCCTCTCTGAACTTCATCATGCCGTGTTTGGACACCTCCACTTTGCTGGCTGAAGCAAACACACACACACACACACACTGAATCAGGACGCAATACTGACTGAAATAAAACGCTGCACATGTTCGAGAGCTCCTGATTAATAATGCATTTCTTATTCTCAACCAGGAGGTTGATCTTCCCAGGACTTAAAATGATTTCAAATAAGCTCAAACAACTACTAATCAAGATATTTTGCCCCACGGCATTGGAAGCAAAACTGTGATTTCAAGCCGAGGAAGAATAACGGAAAACATTAAAAACATTACAACACACATTATTCTAGTTACGCAAAGCTTTAAAATTGTGAGTGATTGGATCCTTAATCATTATCCAATAAATCATATAAGTCACGCACATTCAGAAAACGTCTGCAATGCTGAAATTTAATGCATAAAAAATGTCCATAGATTAAAACTGCAGAAAAGCGGTCAAAAGTTTCGGAACGTTTGTCTTTTTAATTTATTTTGTATGTTTTAATTGTTGTTGCTACTGGAAACCTGAATTTCCCTAGAGGATGAATATCTATCAATCAATTACAGCATATTAGCCTTTGAATGTTGATGTGGACAATCGGAAAGGTCGAGATTCACTGATTTAGATGAATCCAAACCACCAATAGAAAACACTTTTTACATTAAACATTTGATTTATGAATCGTTTCACAGCTGAGGCTGTTCTGATTTATCTCACACACACATTTCTCGTCGCGGATCCTCGCGTGTCTTCTCCTTTAGTTCGGTTCGTTTAGATATTTGAACTGTCTGTTATAAATCACAGATATCAGATCAAACGGCACTGATGTGGAAACATGGTGCCATGAATGAAGAAAGTTCACAATGACTGAGTTACAGAAGGGCTTTCAATCCACAAATCAACAGCTTTCACTGTAGATTCAACGTAGCAACACTCGAATGCTTTTTTATTACTCATATTTATCACAATTTTCATGTTATTTTTAATGTCATGCTTTGTTTTCATGTACTAGTAGCTATTAATAAAGTGTAACACTTTGATGACAAACAAACTTTGCGCTTTAACCAGTAGATGGCGGCAGAGGAGCACTTGACTGACCTATTATCCATTTCCAAGGAGAGACTTTTCTTCACATTGCGACTGAATTACAGAGAAAGGCAGATTTTATAATCACTGACGCTTTCGGATACTACGGAAGAACGACCGCATTAAATAAGAGAGTGGATGATTTTCATTTTCCCTAGAAAAATGAGGTTTTTGCACATTACTGTTGTGAATAAAAGTTCATTTTATCTGCAACTCAACTCAAGCTCAGTGCTTCACTGTCAAACTAGCAACAAACAAACATGCAGATTAATTTATTAATGCAGAACAATAGTCATTTTATGATTAAAATGAACTTTAAGGTTAAAAAGCCCACTAGAGCTACCCAATCGGGCGCCACCATCCGCTGAACTCACATTAGGGCGGAGCTGTGCCAATAATAACGGGTAAAGCGCGTCTGAATATTTCCCAGACCGATCCTCGAAATGATAAAGTAACACAACGACAGATACAGCGGAGCTGACGTCGGTCCATCCCGATGGATGAAGGAACAGAAATCAGCTGCGCTCTGACCAATGAGAGGACAGTTCACTCTCATGTGACTTGTATGGTGCTGTCTGGTGAAAACCTCTCTCTTACCCAGATAGACCAGCATGGCCTCCATGGAGAAGTGCTTCTTCACCAGCAGGTGACTGTCGGTGCCCAGAGAATGAAAGATGGGCAGAACTCTCTCCTGATAGTGCAGCGGCCGCTCTGAAACACACGACGCATGAAAACACGCTCACAAACGTCTGCCGGCTGCACCAGAGCGAACGCTGACCGTCACTCACCCGTCTCCTCCTTCTCGTTCACCTCGAAGCAGCACCAGTAGTCCTTCTCCTTCACGCTGATTTTCCGTCTGTCCAGGATCTCAAACGTCAGTTCCGCTGCCGTCATCGCGGCGGGGATCTGCACAAAGTCACAGTTCACGCTTCAGAAACGGCGTCTCTCTGAAGAGCAGGACTACCACCGCGGCATCCTTACGGCAGGTCAAAGGTCAAAGGTCAAACGCACCTTCACATGCTGTTCGGCTGTTTCCTTCTTCTCCTCCAGGTAAACTGTACAGATAAAATCTCCGCTTCCCTGCAGACACATTCATGAACACACACAAGTTAACCACAAATCACTCTAAATAAATACCCATAACAAACTAATTCGTATCTACATTTTAATATTTACTCATTAAAATGTGAGTGGTGCTTCCTGTGTTTCGGGAAGTTGCTAGGGTGTTGTAGATGATGCTATGTGGTTGCTAGGGTGTTGTTGATGATGTTATATGGTTGCTAGGATGTTCTGGCTGGTTGCTAGGGTGTTGTTGATGATGTTATATGGTTGCTAGGATGTTCTGGCTGGTTACTAGGGTGTTGTAGATGATGTTATATGGTTGCTAGGATGTTCTGGCTGGTTACTAGGGTGTTGTAGATGATGTTATATGGTTGCTAGGGTGTTCTGGCTGGTTACTAGGGTGTTGTAGATGATGTTATATGGTTGCTAGGATGTTCTGGCTGG